>JAJJMA010237735.1:0-28248 GCA_023529015.1 Papaver nudicaule
CTCATCTCCCTCTGAAAAGAGATCGACGGAGATATGGTTTGTTGGTTGTTGAGATTCAAAATTATTGAAGAAGCAGACGATCGAGATGGTGTAATCGGGTTGGTAAGTGTGTTAGAAATTTGTGCATACTAAATAAATCTCGTCTTGATACATTTCATTTCCTAACACATTTTAAGTCCAATCACATTATCTTGATCTTGAATGCTAAAGAAATGTTGTCTTGATATTTTGGAAGCTTTCAATTATGTACACACAGTTCTTTTTGTACGGTGAACTTTCTAATGATGATGGTGATGCCATAAATGGGTTTTCGTCTATAAGTGAATTTCTGAAGGGATTGAGATTTTTGGGGATTTAGACTTACAAATGAAGCTCAACTCTGCTGACATCAATTCACGCATATCAAGTGTTCGATAGAAGGTCTGAAGGACTAACCTTGGGTGCAGTGGTTCTGGACAGTTGTTGAGCCACAATTGTTGCCGGTTAATCATGGGTCATTGATGGTTTAATGAAGATTTCAATGACAACCAAGTTCCCACGGCTACACAATTCCTTGCCGTGGGTAGCTAGGATTGTATGGTCAAGTTTGATTGCTGCACAATCAAGGAAGGGTCGATGAATTTCCAACCTTTCATTTACGCATTGTTATTCATAGTCTATTGAGGCGTAACCTTTTGTTATGTCCTAACTAGCTAGGCGTAACTAACCATAGAACATTACGTCTCAACTTCTTAGGCGTAATAAACATATCATTTGCGCACAAAAAAATTGTGCGTGACTAGCATATTTGGGACGTAAGTTAGACAATCAAGGCATATCATTCAATATTCGGGGCGTAAGTTGTAAAATATACGCTTCATTTTATACAACTTAAGCCCCAATACCTATTTACGCCTCAAATTTGCTACTTAAGCCTCAATTTTTTGTGCGCAAATGTCACCTTATTTACGCCTTGGTACCAAGGCATAACTTTTCTAGGGCAAAACCTACGTCTTGGTTTCGGGGCGTAAATCAATTTACCCTAGGACGACTATGTAAATTGAGGAGTAACTAGTTACTTACGCCCCAATTACCAATGAAATCCAGGGCGTCAATTTCCTTTAACCGTAATATATAATCCAATTTCACTTTTGCTAACAAAAAAAATGTAATGAAAACGAGTTATAAAGGATGGGTTTTGTTCATAATGAGTACCTCGTCCGCATAGATGGAGTAATATATTTGTTATAACTTATAACCAAGGAATTTACAGTGGTGGTGGTGGTAGCAGAGGTGGTGGTGGATACGGCGTTGGTAGTATTGGCGGTGGCGCTGAAAACATGGAGATGAACTTATTATAACACTTGATTAGTTCAAATTTAAATACTAAATGAGTGGTGGTGGTAGCGGAGGTGGTGGTGGCGGCGGCGCTGGTAGTAATGGTGGTGGTGGTGAAAACATGGAGTGGAAACGTATTATAACACTTGAATTGTTTATGTCTAAACACTAATCGAAGATAAAGACAAATTAGTAAACTTTAAATATGGGGTTTTCTACTTTATTTGTGTGACCCTTTTTTGTCTTATTACTGCAGCGCCAAGGAAAACGATGCAGCCCCAAAATCAGCTGTTGAGGGTTTGGTACTCTCAAGCCACTGGATTTTATATATTTAGGCCCACAAGTCACAAGAAAGGGATGGACAAATTCGTTAGAGCTTGAAGCTCTCTTTTTCTCTTTCTTTTTTGTGTAAATTCTTTTCTATCGATGATTAAGAAATGTTATACTACCTTTGTCCCAGAAAAATTGATTCTTACGATTTTCCGTATTTGCCTAAAAACACGAGGAATATATAATATCCTAAAAACAAAACGAGGAAAAGTGTCTATACATCGCTCATTGACAACCTTTTTACGGGCATGCTTATCCAATGAATTAGTAAATTATGTTTTCAACAATGCCTATCTACTCTCATGAACAGTAGAATCTTATCCTTGCAATGCTTTTCTCAAAATTAAGTAATCAAGTCTCTAAAATTATCCTTGTATGACTAAGCAGGGTAGCCCAGCTGACAGCTTCCAAGCATTCCAAGTGTTTTGATCCTAAATGTCCATTGAAGTTCATGCATTTTGAACCTAGATGAGTGCCTCCAAAGTTACGAACAATTAGTCCATGTCCCCATTTTTAGATTTATCCCCTTTGGTTACTTTCGACGATTAAAATCTCCTTGTTCTTTGTGGGAACAAAGTACTTACCATTGTATCACCAATTAATAGTATGGAAAAAAGTGAAATTTTTTGTTGTGCCTGCGACAACGAATCACTAGGTCTTAAAGTTTTTCTACTGGTAAGTAATTTCCTCGTCAACAAATTTGTTCATGAGCTTACTTTTTTGTTTTGGCATTCGAATATTTTTATCTTATATCCTTTTCTATATAGGATCTTATCTTTCTCGGTAATATTTTTAAGGATTGTAATTATGTAGGTTGCAAATGAAAAGTTGTTGGTGTACTCGGTACCCTCGTTTTTCAGATATCATCACATATTGAAAAGATATACTAATTTTTTCTTTTGAAATCATAAATGAAATTGTTTATAAAATCGACGTTGTAACATTGTCGTTCCCGTAGATGAATCTAAAGATATATGTTTAAAAGATATATAGATATTGTTTTGCGATATGTATACATTGACCTTGTAGTTGAACGGTTTGGAGGATTGAACATGTCAACGACTCGATTGTTATTTCACTTAATGCATTAGTTGATTTTTTTTTCTCGACATGGATTGAGCGTTCTCATAAATCGTGGGCAAAGTTATGATAGGGCAATACGCAAGGTGTGTGTAATGGTATTAAAACATTGATGCTGAAAGATAATGATTGTGCATATTTATTTATTTTTTCTTATGAGCTATATGTTAGATGTTATTGTTGCGGTGTGATAACATATATATGTGGTAGACCATTTTGTCCTAATTTTAACACATTAAAAGTGTGGGTGCCATATTTCACGTGGCGCTCTTAGAGCACAAAGCCACCCCAAGAAAACATAAGACAACACATAGCAGCGGACCCATGGTGGAGCAACCATGTAAGCGTAGGACAATTAGTGATACTCACCCTCATCTCCGCAGGGAATGTCCCAATGTAACCGACTTAGTTGTAAGTATAATATTTAGCTTAGAAGTACTGGATCACTGAGGGGTTTTCCTCAGTGATCTCTATAAATAGAGGATTCCTTCCCTCAAGGAAGGGAATCCGGGGATCCGGGAGAGAGAGGCTTTAGGCGTCTCAGACTTATGAGGCGGAGTTGATTAAATACAAAGTCTTTTACTTAGCTTGGAGTTCTATTGGTGGTGTTCTTGCCTTGCGCAGGACCCCCTCTAGTGTAGTAGTCTCTTTTGATACGGTTTTAGTGCACATGAGTAGAAATAACTCGGGGTAGTGGAGCCTAATAAATTTCTAACAGCTAGATTTTGGCGTCGACGATGGGGATAGACTTTACCTTATGCAATCGGAAGAAATTTATTTTTGTCGTTTCATCGAGTTCTTTCTAGTTCATCTTTACAATCAGTCATTTACATGTCATCATCTTTACATTCAGTTCTTTACATTTCAGCATCTTTACATTTAGTCCTTTATATTTCAGCATTGTTAGAGCATAGATCGGTTGAACTCACTGGCGTTGCTATCTCAAGTTAGTTTTCAAATTTAGTTGACGAAAACTCAATCCTTGATTAAGTCTACAATATCATTTCGGATTAGGATAGGTTAGGTATTCGAGACGAATACCATTGAAGATGAAGACCGGAGCTTACACACTTGATATATTCATCGTCCTCATCGAAAGGTTAGAAAGGTTTTCCTTTTGGTTTCGTATTTACCATTATATCAATAAAATAGTCTATGATATTGTTTATAGTGATCTCGAAGGATCAAAGACTAGTTCTCTTAGCATTTAGATCATTAAGTGATCAATGCATAAGTAGAATGTGGGAATAGAGGTAGTTCTTCAATTACACCTGAACAGCGTACACGTTCATGAACGCATTCATATGCTGCAAGGGAAATTCCTGAACTGATCAGTTTTTCATAAACACGTTCATACACGAGTTCTCAAATTCCTGAACTCTGAGAAACTGCACATGCGCGCGTTCATGTAAGCCATGGATAAAAACTTCCAAATAGAGGTTTTTTCCTTTGTGAATGGATTTACGAACTCGTTCACAATAAGGCCCATGGAGCTCTTGTCAACAATGGTCTTTACGTTCCTGTATACTTACATGGACTCCATAGCATGGCATACTTAATTAGCCATTGCTATGCTTCGATTCGATCAAGGCGAGTCTTCTCACGGCCTTTAGGTTTTTAACCGATGGTTTAGAAGAAGATTGAGTTGGACATCAATGCAAGCCTATGGACTTTTCTAAGTTCGTAAACCCTCACTCAACGTTGCTTAACTTTAAAGCAAGCCTCCCTTGATGATCACTATAAATAGATGACCTTCTGCAAGATACAACTTCAATCCTCTACACATGTAGTATCTTTAAGCATAGATGCAATATGCTTACAAGTTTTGTATACTACTCAATTGCATAACAAACTCTTGTTGGACTATGTCCTTCTAGAACCAAGATGTGTGGTGACTTTGAGTTTGTTATCTCTACCTTGAATCTTTACTTGCAGGAACACTCTTATTCGAAGACGTTCAAGATTACAATAAGATCAAGTACATTATGGTTAGGGCTAAAAGAATTTACTTTTTGAATCCATATGTAAGATTGGTTTTGTCACTCAAATTGACAAAGGGGAAGATTGTTAGAGCATTGCTCGGTTGAAACAACTGATGTTGTTATCTCAAGTCAGTTGTCAAGTTTAGTTGACCAAAACACAATCCTTGATAAGTCTACTCTACAACTCGGACTAGGATAGATTTAGAAATTCGAGACGAAGACCATTGAAGATGAAGACCGGAGCTTACATACTTGATTAAACATATCGTCCTCACTAAAGGTTAGAAAGGTTTTCCTTTCAAGTTTCGTATTTACCATTCTATCATGAAAATAGTCTATGATGTTGTTTATGTGATCCGAAGGATTATAAAGATTAGTTCTCTTAAGCATCTAAGTCATTTCATGACCAATGCTCAAGTAGAATGTGGAATATTGAGTTAGCTCTTAGATTGCATGAACAGCATACGCGTTCATATCTTGAACTGCGTTTCTATTAGAGCTTGAGCACTTTGTATGTACGCGTTCACGTACGCGTAATGAGAACTCAGGATGTTCCTGAACTCCACAAATTTCTCTATGTACGCGTACATATAAACCATGGAAAGAAATTGCCAACAGCATACGCGTTCATGTGTTGACGTCCTTGCCTATTGGGATTAGTTTCTTGCAAGATTTCACAATATGACCCATGAAACTCATGTCCACAATTTTCTTTGAGTTCGTATACTTGTGTATGGACTCCATAGCATGGCCAAACTTGTTTGAGCCATAGCCATCCTTCTTGATCAAGGCAAGTCTTCTCACAACCTTAAGGTTTCGACTAACGGGTTAGAAGAAGATTGAGTTGGACCTCAATACAAGCCTATGGACTTTTCTAAGTTCGGAAACTTGCTTGAGCCTCACTCAAGGTTGCTTAACTTTAAAGCAAAGCCTCCCTTGATGATCAATATAAATAGATGACCTTCTGCAAGATACAGACCAATGCTCTACACATATGTATATCCTTGCATAAATGTTGGTCGATATCTCGAAGTCCTTTTCTTGGACTATGACTATTTGAAAGACTTCACTTGAGGATCGTGAAGTACAGGTCGGAATTAATATTCTTAATCTTGTATCTTAGGTCGATTGATTTGTTGTGGTCAATTCAATCAAAAAGGACCAAAGATTATATAGAAGCTTCGTAAGTCTGCACTCGATATTTTAAGTCCAAGAAGCTCCATAACGCAATTCACGAACTAGGATTAATACTAAGTTCGTCACGTTTTACGAGGTAAACTTTTTAAGCTAGATCAATAAGCCCTAATCAGTAAATAGATTTCCATTAACCTTGACTTTAAGTCTAAAGTAAATCACCTATCGTATTCTTTGTTGAAAGACAAATCGAGCACAACCAGGCGTCTTGTTAGAGGAAGGGTAGTGCTAGTCTTCACGAATGGAAGTGGAGCAAATCCTAGGCCTGTAAAGAACATCATCTAGGGGAAACAAGTGCGTACGCTTTTGCGGGGGTCAAGAGACGTGGGAGCAGAACGGTTGCTGAGTTGCTTGGAGGGTTAATTCAGTCTCGATACATTCCAGTCTGAACTCTGAGAGTAGGCTAACGTCTGTATTTGCTTAATACTGTGTGTGTTCAAATCTGGACTAGGTCCCTGAGTTTTTCTGCTGGCTGCGGTTTCCTCGTTAACAAAACTTCTGGTATCTTGCTTTACTTTTACCTTCCGCATTATATTGTCTCTGATAAATATAATTAAAGTATCGCAAGTTTGTTGATTCTAGCCCTAAAGTGAATTCATCTCTATTGAGATCTACGAGAACTTGTTCTTGTTAGGATTTGGTGCTTGAACAAAGAACTGTACTCGGGTTGTTGCTTGAATATTGATTTGTGAGATCGTTCAAGTAACCTAATCAACTAGGTTCACGAATTCAAAATTTGGTGGTATATCTCGGTATCCCCTCCTTTTCAAGCATCTTTACATTAAGCTCATTACTTCCAGCACCTTTATCGCTTTCCCCCAAGATCTCACGAAAACAAGAACTTGGCCACATTTACATTTCAGCACATTTACATTCCAGCGTATTTACTGCTTTCATTACAAGTTTTTTTTTTTTTTCATTTTCCAACTGATCACGGCAAGAGAAGTTGTGATGTGAAACACACTCATGAAAAGTTCAACCATATATCAAAGAAAGTTCATTTAGCAAAAAGTGAAAAGAAAAGAAAAGAATTTTCAAAACTGTTAGGTCATTTTCATCATTAGCAGCATGCATATTTTTCTTTCTTAGCGCGTCAATCGTCCGCATTGAAAAAGTACGCAGATCTGCTAACCAGTAGCATCATCCTGCAGATCGATTTCGACTTGGTATTGAATCACTCAGAAACTTCTCCACCAGAAAAACCGCACCAAGAAAATCACAAAACTAGAAAAATCTAAACTGCGCGTTCAAGCTACGCTGAAAACCGCAGGAAAATTCTATAGAAGCCAGTGAGAGATGTTGAATGCGACCTAACTTCTGTTCTTGGTCATGTACAAATCCAGTAGCCAGTAGCTCACGCCAAACCTCAGCCTTCATCAAATCAAAACCCAAAGCAGGTATCCGCAAAAAGTTGTCAACCAAAAGCAATGAGCTCCCAGCGCAGTAAATGAGCCAAGAAAAGCATAGTGCAAGAATATACGAACCAGCGCAACGGCAAAGAAGGCACAAGCGACGCAGAAAAACAACACTGCATGGAGAAAATCAGGAGGACGACGCAGCATAAATAAAAGTCGGAGCCATATGCGATCGAATAATGGAATTAACAAGTTTAGTCGCAGCGCAGACGTCGGCAATAGAGACAAGTTTACTAGCAGCGCAGACGTCAGCAACGGAGACATTATTTAGAGAAATAAAAGAATTTGTCAATCAAGATAAGCATATTGGAACTTTTACTACGCAAAATTTCTTTCCAAATACATAGAACAACATGATAAATTTTACATTTTGTCCGCTTAGAACAACATATCTTCTCCACGGATAACACCCAGATCCAGAGAAGCGTAGGTTTACATTTTCGCAAAGCAAGAAAAAAAATCATCATGATATTATACTTAGCTTAGATTGTTTTTTTCTGAATATCTTTTACATCTAGGAGAGCATGTTTCCTCCGCAACTAACCTTCAAGTTCGGAGATGACTAGATTTACATCCGCAGAGCGGAGAAAAATGTCCGTACATATCTGGAGTAAAAAATTTTGTGCATAAAATTAAATTATTGATGGAAAAATACACTTTGTACTAGTCTATCACCCTGTGTTACTAGTCTCTTTACATTATATCGGCCAAAGCAAAGCAGATTCGGTGCGCAAAGATCCACAACATGAAGCGAAAGCCAAAGAATATTCGGACATTGAACCTCCACATAGCAAACAGAGAAACGGAAAAAGCAGGACCACCAGCATGGAAGCACGAAAAAAGATACATACTTCGCACTTATTAGTACAAATGCAAATTCCTTTACATCTTTTTTTCAAAATATTCGCAAATTTAAATTCATCATTTCAAAAGAAAATAGCGCAAGAAATATAGTTTTTTTTTCCGAAACAACTTCATCCGAAGCATAAGGTGCGAAACTATCATGTGACACTATATAAGAAAAAGATGTATGATCGAAACAAATAAATACTGAGAGTAATGGGAGCCCAAAAATCGTGAGCCCTCCGCCACATCATTGCTTCAGAAGGAGACAAATATCGCCTCCGATAACCGAAGCAAAATTTTAAAAAAATCGAAATACTAAAGAAAAAAAAACATTATCACAAAGCGCATGTTCCAGACACAAAACGCAATACCAAAATAAACCCATGGTCAGAAAGCAAAAGTTTACAAAAAACAAAACAAAAAAAAATAAACAAATGGATAGATGGAAGTTAAAGCTAAGTCTTATTTTAACTCTTTTATACATTCTTTGACAACATCAACCCAATGAGCACGAGCAACTGATGTCATTTCTGAAGCCGCAGTGAAAGTATACTCTGCCAAGTCCAAGGAAAATTTGCAGGAAGAAAACTTAGAACGATTCAGATCCTCACTAACAACGCAATTATCACCAGCAACAGTAATGGCTTCAGCAGCAAAATGCAATTCTTCAGCAGCCTCGGCCTTTGCATCCATAGCGCAGCGATACACCCTTTCAAGATCAATGGCCCTCCGCCTCAGCAACCAAATATCCTTACGGACATCATTATACATTCGAAGATCTTCATCCCGAGGAGGCGCATAAACGGAACAAGAACGACGAGAAGATTCACCGCGCTTTCCAAATCCGACAAAACTCACGACATAATTCCAAATCCGCAGCACAAATGTCCACAAAAACAACATCAATCTCTTTCCTCTTCCGAGAAAGATCCCTCATAAAATAAGAGTCGTAAAATCACGAGCAGCGGCAGAAGACTTATCACCAGCCATCACGAGCATTTTATAAGCACCAGAATTCAGGTGAAAATCCAATTTCACCCTAGGCATGCCAAACAATGCAACACATCATCAATAGCAACCGCACCAGTGCACCATATCAGTGAAGAAGAAGGAAGGTCCGCAGCTACACCAACGCACGCCAGAAACATCCGCGGCAACCGACTAAGGAACGAATCGCCACCAACGCATGTAGGAACGAATCGCCACCAACGCATGTCAGAACCATCTGCAAAAGACAGAAGATCATCCGCAGAAGCATAAGAAGACAAATATTTCCTCAGTAATCAATAATCCCGATGTTCATAAAAAAAAGGCACATAACAGCGGACCCATGGGCGGAGCAACCATGTAAGCATAGGAAATTTAATCCTACACACACCCGGCCGCTTCGCAAGGCATGTCCCAATGTAACCGACCTAGTTCTAAAGTATAATGTTTAGCTTAGAAGTACTGGATCACTGAGGGGATGTCCTCAGTGATCTCTATAAATAGAGGACTCCTTCCCTCAAGGAAGGGAATCTGGGGATTCGGGAGAGAGAGGCTCTAGGCGTCTCAAACTTATGAGACGGAGATGATTCTAATACAAGGTGCTTTACTTAGCTTTGAGTTCTATTAGTTGTGTTCTTGTCTTGCGCAGGATCCCCTCTAGTGGACTAGTGTCTTTTGATACGGTTTTAGTGCACATGAGTAGAAATAGCTCGGGGAAGTTGAGCCTAGTAAATTTCTAGCAGCTGCAAAAAGTTTTAACTATATCGAGTAGATATTTTGTACCAAACAATTAGATGCATTCACTCATGTTGGTATCAAGAAATTACTTATAAATCTAGTGATATGCGCTGGGGTTTTCACCACTATTCTATAATAATCTTGGTTATTATGTTCTCGTCCAATATAATAGCTTTGCAAAATTCAACAGTAGATTATGATTAGAAATTCAAAGATATAGTTTCTGAGAATCTTTGTAAACTTTTAGTTTTGTTTTCAACTTAAACTTGACAAAAACTATACTGGGAATTACAAATGATTTCTCAAAAACACTCAAAGATGGCATCGTGACAGTATCAACGTGATGAAATTCGTTGAAATATGCAAGAAATGTCTTTATGAAATGCGTGAAAATGAATGAGTTTTTTGGTTGTCAGATGTATTTTATTTTTGCGGGAAGAGCCACACAGAAATTCATGATAAATGTGTATTCCAACTGAAGGGTACACTAAATAGAAAGCTCAATAGTTGAGTATTTATGTAGTCATAACACAAATCTATTGGAGCATTGCTCGGTAAAACCTACTATCGTTGGTATACCAAGTTAGTTTTTAAGTTTAGATGCCAAAAAACAATTGTTTATTCAGTCTGCTAAAGTCAGGTTTCGGATACGGGAATTAGATTAAGTAGTTGAGACCTTGAAGACGAAGATCGGAGCTTCACGAAGACATTTTTACGTCTTTATCAACAAAAGGTTAGTATGAGTTGTGACTTATGGACTCCTCGATTTTACTTATTCTATCATTCTAAACATAGTTGACGAATTTAGTAATGATAGATTATTAAGAAGGATTCCTATCTACACGACATTCACGTTGTGTTAGTACACTTTCTGAGTGACAGTTATAGGATTCTTGAGAGAAAGATTCGATGCACTTTTGTTCACAAATCAAGGTTAGGATAATGATGGATCTTGAAGAATACTCGAGAAGCGAGTTTACGGAATATGATTCAAAACACAATAATGTTTAAGTATGAAAGTTGTCTCGGTTTATGTGTTTACAGAACAGATCCGGTGGAATTACACTTTTGCACTAGTGGTTCATTAAACGTTTCGTGATCCAGGACTCAAAGGAAAACTCCTGAGGCCCAAAGTGAAATTTGGTATGCGAACCAGCTCGCATACCAAGACTTTTAGGATTTCTCATGAGTAGAAAAGTGACAGACAGTTCCTGAACCATTTTGCGAACTGAACTTCGGTTTGGTGATAGACTCCCAGATCTCGCAGATTAGTGAACTCGATCTTAATCGATAATATCTCACGTGGTTCACTTATCCCTTCAGTTGTTCACTCTTGTGTTGAGACCATATTTTTGAAGTGGTTATCCTCTACCAAACTACTTGGTGATAAACTCTAAATGGTTTCCATGTGTGATTAAACTGTGATTACTTTGAATGCATGACGTGTAACAAGCCCGTCTACACGGTTCAAGAGCTAACTTGTAAGATGAGTAATCTTTGCTTTCTTCCTAAGTAGCCTAATTATTTAATGCTATAAATATATGATTCCTGGAACGAAAACAATAAGTATCAAGAAGTCGCAAGAACTCTCTGTGGATTGTGCGAAAACCCTTTACACTTCGGTGTAATATTGTTGTAGGAGTCGACCTCTATAGGTATAAAATAATTGGCAGACGACTATAAAAGACTACACTTGAGGGTTGTGAAGCACAATAGATATTTTCCTTGGTGGTATTTATATAGTCTTGCAACCTTGGTTGATTGTTCTCATTCTTGTCTATTATATGGTCCTTTTCTTCTGCAATAAGGTCATTCAAGAACAGTTAATTAACTACAAAGTTGCAGATAAAAGCTACGTATGGCAGCACTCGGTGTTATAAGTCCTAGTAGTTCACTTTTGAGGTAGAGACGAGTTAGGTATCGTTTACTTAGGTTTACGTGCCACCCTAATTTGTAAAGACATTTCCTTATAACCTTGATCATATATAAAAGAAGTCACTTTCAAGTGTTAATATGTTTGGATGACAGATTGGACACTTAAGCCTTTAGCAACGGCTGAAGCAACTTGTTAATACATAATTCTCGATGGACACGTGGCCTTATCTGAGAGCCAGGGGCACGATAACAAGAAAGAGACGAAGTACGGAAACCATCCCAAAACACTTTACCTCATCACGAGGTATGATGAAAACCAAAGGCCATGATGAATATAGCCTCGATAGGCCTGAGCATGACAGACGCGTGTTGCAGAGGTTACCTCAACACTATATACTTCGACAGAAGGATGAGGCACGTGTTGATTAATGAATGGATAAGGAAGCGGCATAAAGTAACCGAAGGAACAGATATCTAAACATCAAGTATACCATGGGATTGTTATAGCAAAGATAAGCCATGTAGAAGAGGTGTCAGCCTGAGAATGGACGACAAGGGCGGTGCACGAAGATCATCAAATATTAGAAGGAGATGTAGATAGCAACGAGGATTCCTCCCCCTAAACTACTATAAATACCCCTCTCACATATGAACGAGGGGTCGAACAACCTTAGGCAGATAGAGCAAAAATAGATAAAAGATACGTCAGAGAAGAATTGCTTATCTCTTAGTTCATAAACAAAACCCTGTAATCCATCCATCATAGGTAATAAAGATCAATAGATTCTTAACCCGAGGATGTAAAGCACATACTGTGCCGAACCTCGTTATATTCTTGTGTCAATAAGCGTATTTACATTTCTCTCCATTATAGGATAACTTACTGTATTCATTGCTTATGTTTGCTTATCATGTTTAACTGCTCGTCATATCCATTAAAGGCCTCGATGAATTCCATAGACTATTTGCTTTGGTTATAGAGAGAGTCGGTAACGGGGGTCTGGATTTGACGGTAGATACTTACATTTAACATATTTAACGGTTAGTATACTATGGGGATAAATTAGTAGTAACAGTTTGGCGCTAGAAACAGGGACCAGTGTCCTTGCAAGTTTTAACAACCTCATTTCAAAAGAAGATCTTTATTCGAAGATTATTTATTGTAAAAATTAGTGCTCATCGGAGTTACTCTTTGTCTTTACTTGACGATTTAGGGAGTTGGAGCCTGTGAATGATTTCATCCTTCTTTTAAAATAAGTTTTAAACCCTTGAAATTGGATCGAAAAAGTTCGTTTTACAAAATACCAAAACCAAATCTGAAATCCCAAGGAGTCACGCTACTATCTAGTGGAGAAAGGTTGATCCTTAGGGAGAAAGTTTGCTTGACTTCACAAATACAAGGAAACGGAAAACAACTCAGATCTTTAGTAACAACAAATTTATATGGGTTTCGTCAAAAGTGTCATATAAAAAACAGAGTTTTTATGGGGTGAAAGAACTTTTGGATTTTCATCAATCAAATCTATACATTTTGGACCCCACCTTGTGTGGCTCACACCGACAAAAAAAATGTATATTTTCGATTAATCATGGGAAACCCTTCATTTATGAGCCTACCACCTCTAGGAATAGGGATATAATAGATTAGATTTCCAAGCATTTAATACATATCTTCAATCTCTGGCACGTACTGTGGTACGAGGAAACTTTTTTTTTTCATATGTTGTGAGTTCCAGGAAAGAACGAAGGCCCCAGAGAACGACAAAAAAGGGTGGCAACGAAGCTCAATCAGGCCGAGACTTTGGAGACTATTCAAAGCTAGCCTAACAGTCAAATTCAAAGGAAGCAAAGAGGGAAAACTGAAGCCAACAAAAGGACAGCAAAAAATTACGGACATGTCAAAACAGCCCGAAGATATGATACGGAGAATGGACGAAACGTCAATGGAGCACGAAAGTCAAGGATACGCTCGTCACCCACCATCTCAGGAGAAAGGCGACAGGAAGTCGCAGCTAACCAATGAAGGAGAAACATCGCAAGAGAGAAGCATGAACGAAAGAATCATGGATCAGCTATCAACCTTGATCTTGAAGCAAAAAGAGCAGGGCGACATTTTAAGCACTTTGAGTCGTGAAAGTCAGAACTCAGAAAAAATGAAAAATAGCAAAGGAAACACTAGGGAGTCCCAGGAGGAAGCCCCAAAGATAAAAAATCCAAGGAATCAAGTACATTATTACAAGTATAAAATGAGTCAAACCTCGGTGTTGGCTATGGAGATAAGGACTGACATACATACCAACGAAGGAGAATTACGTGTGATCCAGAAGAAGAACTCTAGGTCAGAAAAGAAAAGCGAAGCCTCACAGACAGCAAGCAGTGAAGAGTTTGCACCAAGGACAAACAAGCGCGCTGTGGAAAACCATCAATTAGAAACAAGGGGAAAGAAGCTCAGACAAAGGAAGACGTTGTCAGGAGATAACGAGAAAAAGATAGCACTCGAGGTAATGCACTCAGACCTCGTTGTACTACCATCGGAGATACTCAGAAGAGAAGGAAACATAAATGACTTCACCTACCAATCCACGAGGGGAAAACAAAGAGAAGAAACAGTTGTTCACAAAGATTACTGTGAATATCACCAAACACGAGGGCATACTACTGACCACTGTAAACATCTTCGGAACACGATCGAAGGATACATAGGTCGAGGAGAATTTGGCCAATACAGAGTAACAGCGCGAAAGCCTGCGGGAAATTTGAAGAACACAGGAGATGACTACCAAGAAGCCAGAAATAGCGAAGTGTATTTATATAAACAAAAAAACACAAGCATGACAAAGATCCAGGAGATGACGGTGCCCGTTGATTCTCTGGTCATAACTCTACCCATCCATGGGCAAAGTATAACGAAGATACTAATTAACTAAGGCAACACCCATAATATCTTGTTCTACAATGAGTTCTTGCAAATTGGATACAATTATGAACATATGAGCCCATCAACGTCGACCATTTACGACACATACAGAACCATTTTGTTACCAAGGGGAGAAGTAACCCTGCAAGTGGATATATGACCAGTAAGGACACTTGCAAAATTCTGCATTATCGAAGCACCATCTCCTTATCATGTCGTACTAGGAGATAAATGGATTCAAGAGATAGGAGGAGAAATCTCACCACATCACCACCACTTGAAATTTCCAACACCTTACAGAGAAATGTAGATTCGCGGGGAATAGAACTATCGAGGAAAAAGAAGACCAAAGTAATGAAGCATCCAGGAAAGAAATGAGGATGTTAAAGTAAAGACACCACAAAAGAAGCAGGATAAGTAGAGCACTAGAAGACAGGAAGACCAGAGGTATGACTCAAAGAAAGATGGAGAAAGAAACAACAAGGCCAAGTTCAAGAAACGGCTACAAAAATGAAATCACAAGAATAACTTAGAGCATCTCCGAACGGTATGAAGGAACCAACAAATGATTAACTGCAGGTACCAGCAAAGTCAAAGCCTTAGACAAAAAGGGGGATAAGACAAGATCCTTATCCTAGGAAAGATCAACGAAGGGTCTCACCACGGAAACTATGATACTAGATACTACGAGGTGGAAACAAATCTGATGGAAAGTCACAAATCTTAAAGTAACAGCGTCGTAAGCGCAACAGAAAAATTGCCAGCAGCCTAAGCGCAACAGAAAAATTTTCATAGACAAGGAGCAAGGCCTGAGGTACACAGGTCATCTCTAGGATCCTCGTAAATGTTCGAGGCGAAAAGTAAGAATCCCGATGAAAGAGATACTCGTACGTCGTAAACTGTGGGAAAGCCAATTTCCCGGACTAATACCTTAAATCCCCTCTGGCCCAGGGTGATGGATAGGTAGTTCTTAGTCCAAGAAAACATGGGTAAACACACTTACCTAAGGGGAATCCGGTTCCTAGCAAACTGAAGGGGTCAAAACAGTAGCCCCAAGCTGTGATGGATACATTTAAAATTATCTATCTTAAACAATTGCAGATTCTAAATAGCAAAATGAATATATCCATAAGAACGAGGTGATCCCAATCACCAAAATACGAAGAAAAAAAATGAATTAAATGAACGAAGATATCCTCGCTGCCACAACGGAGTCAACAAAAGAAAAAATTACAAGTGAACGAGGCCATCCCCGTCTCCAAAATAAAGCCAATGTCAAAAGATGAGAAGCGAAGCAATCTAGCAAAAGTCAAGAAAGTTAAAATTACAAACGAGCGAGGCCACCCTCGCCACCATGATAAAGTTCAAGAAAAAGAAGATCAAGCATCAGGAACAGCCACTCGGGGAAACTTCAAATTAAGACCAGGATTCACCTTGTTAACATGATTCTCGGCCTCCTCAAATGTGTTATTAACATACACAACAAACTCACGAGCGTAGTGACGACCCAGTTGAATAGCACGAAGAGACACTTCTTGAGCCACCCTCTCTTCGAATCCATTAAGATGACTTCGGAGTTAATTAAACTCTGCCACCAAAGATTTTTCACGAAGATTGAACGTAGAAATAAAGCCTTCTTTTTCCTTTAAAGTCACTACTTTTCGATTGAGTTCATCCACCTGAGAACAAAGCTTATCCACCTGTTGCTCCAAGCCTATAAGAGAAAGAAAGCAGGAAGTTACAAAAACTAAGTCAGAACGAAGATAGCAGAAGAATATAATACACGACCTAAGCTACCTTCAGCATGACTCTGAGATAACTCAAGATTATGTTCGGATTCAATGCGAGTGGATTCAACCCGAGAATACTCTTCGGACACTTGTTCATACTTGGTCTCTAAATCCTTCAAGTTAGATTGTAGAGACCCTACTTCGTCATGCAAAGAACGATTTGATATGTCAAGATCGTAAATGCTTTTATTAAGATCCATAACAAGTGAAACCGAAGTACTAGAAGGTTGAGATGACGAAGGACGAGCTTTCTCAATTTTTTCTTTCAATTGTTTCACCTCCAGTGTAGAGGATAAAATACCTTTGGACACGTGCCAGAATTGGAAGAGAAGATTAAAGAAGGAAGAGCAACAGCGAAGTAAGGAATCAAACTCGAGAATATCTCGTACGCCAGTGAGTTGTCACGATCGAATATTTGGGAAGACGTGCTCTAGGTGGGTGACAGCTAGAAAGGTATCATAAGGAAAAGGCTCGATAAAGAAGGCTCGAAGTTGTCAAGTTGATAGTTCGAGGAGAAGGATCCGAGGACACTAAAGATTAACTTCGGAGTAGCATCCCGAAGGCACCGACTTACTCGACAGACTCTGACATCCCCACAATTGAGTAGTTTGTCTTATTAGCTGTAATCCACTCTCAGCTCGGCCTATATAAGGCGAGCTCGAGGTCCTTTGTAAGGGTTGGGATTTTGGTGTAACCATAAGGTGTGTGAGAGAGATTAGGTTTGTATCTTTGGGGCTAGAAACAGGGACTGATTATAACAACTTAGGGTTTGCCTGTGATTTTATGATTTTCAAATTCTTTAGGGAAATTTTTTCTAGGGTTTTCGAGAATTCTTTTAAACTTTATATTTATCATAAGATCCACCACCTTAGGTGACTAAAAGATCTTCAAAGCTTTAGCACGCTCAAGGTTTTTTTTAGCAAATCACCAATATGAAAAGATCGATGTTTCTTCAAGGAATCTAAGATTTGAAGCACAGAGATCTACTCAAGCACAAAACGCATTTTTCTGATGAGTTTACATCCAAAACAATACAAAAAAATAAAAGGGTTTTATCAAAAAAGGAAATAACCAAAATAACCGTATATGGCACAGAAAGGGCCTAGTACAATTAAAGGTATTGTACATGTCAGACCGCTAGGACACATTGTGGGCCTCACTTGTCGGTCGCAATTTTGCAGGGTCGCTTTCACGAAAAAAGAATGTCGAAGCAGCTCGTTGAGATGGAATCACAAGGTGGAACTCCACTCCAGAACACTCACTGCAACTCGGTGGTTCATTCGAGGAAAAGCATCATCTCACGAAACAACATAACGGGAAGGATCCACAAGAGAGATAGAGACGGGAAAGAAATAATGATAGTTGCAGAAGCAAGAAAATTCGAACCATGGCAGCTGGAGCCGATATTCTACTCAACAGACGATCTTCCCGAGAATGGCCCGAGCAACATTCCCTTAATGATAACAGCAAGCGTAAATGGAGAATCATTGTCAAAGATATTGATCGATCCAGGGAGTTCTGTCGACATCCTCTTCGGAATGGCATACAGGAAATTCTTCAAAAACATACCATTGATGACATCAGACTACACAATCTACGGATTCAACGGAAGAGCTTCGAAGCCGAAGGGAGACATCTCATTACCAATTTACGTAACCTCGATGAAGTTGCAAACCACATTTTGCGTCCTAGACATCGAGTCACCTTACAACGCTATCTTGGGACGACCATGGATGCACGGGATCTTGGGGGTACCTTCTACACTGCACCAAAAACTCAGATTCCCAACTCCAACGGGTATAGGTGAAATCAAGGGCGAAATCATGGAGTCACAAGCATGCCACGAGAAGGACATCGAACAACGAAGATATGCAAGGCGCAATCGAAGGGAAAGTTACAAACAACAAAAGGCAGAGAAATCGACAAGGAAATCAACCAAGTAATCAAAGGAGATAGGGGAGCAATTACGAAGGAAGCTCTGAAGGATCCCAGTGCAATGAATGAGGAAACACCAAACTTTACCCCGACGGAACCTACCGAGGACATAAACATTGGAACTAGCGAAGAGCCAAAAATAGTAAAAATTGGAACATTAATGGGACAGGAACAACGTGCAGAATTGGAAAGCTTACAAAGAGAATACGCGGATGTATTCGTCTGGGGGATGAATGAGATGTCGGTAATTGACCCAAGCTTATCATGTCATCATCTAGACATAAATCCTTCGGTATGACCATTCAAGCAAAGACCAAGAAAGCTAGCAGATGTGTACCAGGAAGCAGTGGAATCCAATCTCAACAAGATGATTGCCACAGGGATTATCAAGAGAATACAATATGCAGATTGGATCTCGAACATGGTCATCGTCCCGAAGAAAAACAAAGGAGTACGAATCTGTATCGACTTTAGCAATTTGAACAAGGCATGTCCCAAGGATCCTCACCCACTTCCAAGCATAGACCAAATGGTGGATGCAACAGCTGGTCATGAACTATTAAGCTCCATGGACGGCTATTCGGGTTACAATCAAATCCCCTTAACAGAAGAAGATCAAAAGCACACGACATTTTTAGCATCCAACGGGTTATACTGTTACACACGAATGTCGTTCGGACTAAAGAATGCCGGTGCTACTTATCAGAAAGCAATGGAGAATATCTTTCGACCTTGGCTGAAGAAGACTGTAGAAGCATATGTAGACGACATGTTAGTAAAGAGCAAGAAGGCAGAAACTCACGTTGGAGATCTCCGGGAGATACTGGAAAAGATGCGCCAAATCAATATGAAAATCAATCCTGCAAAATGTATCTTCGAAGTTACCTCGGGGAAGTTCTTGGGTTACGTCGTTACGAAAACTGGCATCGAGGCGGGTCCATTTAAGGTACAAGCAGTCAGGGAAATGCCATCGCCAACAATTATAAAATACGTACAAGCACTAAACGGAAGACTGGCTGCCCTTAGCAGATTCATTGCTCGATCCTCGAATGGATGTAAAAACTTTTTTAGCATTCTGAAAAAGGGGGAAAAATTCGCATGGACAGATGAGAGGGAGGCTGTTTTCCAAGGAATCCAAAATTACCTAGCAAGCTTGCCAGCCCTGCAACGACCGGAAAGAAATGAAGATTTGAGACTCTACATTGCGGCCAACTCGGATGCCATCAGCGCAGTACTCGTAACCACCATAGGAGAAGAAATGCCGATATACTATATCAGCAGAACACTCTTTCAGGCCGAGAAAAATTACACCAAGCTGGAACAACTCATACTTGCATTGGTGGTAGCAACCCAGAAGCTTCAGACGTACTTCTAGGCCCATAAAATCATTGTACTAACAAAAACACCAATTGAATATGTTCTTAAAAACATGCAGGCGGCCGGGCGGATTGCAAAGTGGAATGCCCAAATAGGCCAATACGACGTGGTTTACGAAATTCGAACATCATTAAAATCACAAATCATCGCTGACTTCTTAGCCGAATTTGCAATCGAAGAAGATTACGAAGAGGAGCCAATACTGGGGATCGAAGATGAAGATGAACCACTGGACCTCCTAGAGCAATGTCATCCTCGACGTTGGGAAATATTCATCGATGGGTCGGTAAATGGCGATGGCCGAGGAATTTGAATAATATTCACTTCGCCAGAAGGAAAGAGAACAGTATTTGCACTCCGATTGGAATTTGAGGCAACAAATAACGAAACAGAATATGAAGCAATGATCCACACTCTAAAGTATATGATAGAAATGGAAATCCAAGAAGCACGGATAACCACAGACTCTCAACTCGTCGTACGACAGCTTGATGGCAGCTACCAATCAAATGATTCATTATCACAATACAAGAAATTAACGAGGAGACTGATGGCAAAGATCCCGCATCTAAAAATTCGACACATATGCAGGAAGGATAATAGGCATGCAGATGCTCTGGCATTTATTGCCTCAAAAATGATGGACCAAGACATCATCTCTGTCGAGATAGGAAGAATAAAGAAATCATCCATAACAGACATGGGGGAGGAGCTCGTAATGACAATCCAGAATGAAGACGAAGATTGGAGGGCGCCCATAAGAAAATACTTGGAGACTAAGGAATTACCGAGCAGCCCACTCGAAGCACACAGAGTAATAAGTAGGTCAGCAAATTACAAAATCTTAGATGGAGTCTTGTCCAGACAGTCATTCCTGGGTCCACTACTAAGATGTGTTCATAGAATAGATGGTATTGCACAAATGACGGAACTACACAGCGGCGAAGCAGGAACTCATAGTGGGGCAAGGGCCCTCGCTTAGAGAACCAAGGCTCAAGGGTATTACTGGCCGTACATGCAAGCCGATGCAAAAGACATATCTCGGAGATGTGACCCATGCCAAAGATTCGCCAAGAGAATTCATGCGCAAGCAACAAACTTAAATTCAGTACGAATCCCATGGCCCTTCGCCAAATGGGGGGTAGACACTGTCGGCCCATTCATTCCAAGAACAGGGCAAAGGAAATACATCATCGTGGCAACGGATTACTTCTCAAAATGGATCCAGGCAAAAGCTCTAAAAAATCACACGGGCTGAGAGGTGTTCACCTTCTTTTGGGAGAATATATTTTGTCGTTTCGGGGTTCCTGCCGAAATAGTTTCGGATAATGCTCAAGAATTCCTAAGTGCTGATGTTAGGGACCTACTAAACAAATACAACGTGAGACTAGGCACTTCAACTCCAATATATCCGCAAAGTAACGGCCAGGCGGAGGCAACAAATAAAACAATAGGAGACAACTTGAAAAAAAGAGTCATGCACCACAAAAACAATGGTGTGAGCACCTACACAATGTATTATGGGCATTTCGAACATCTCGAAGGTCTGCAACAGGAATGACTATGTTTCATCTAACATATGGGACAAAGGCAGTACTCCCCACCGAAATCATGATACCAACAGATAAATAAAGTCATGGGAGCAAAACCTCACAGCTGACCTAATATACGCCAAGCTAGACGACCTCGAAGAAGCCAGAGAGGACGCTCGGCAGCACATCATCAACTATTAACAAGGGATAGCTCGAGGATACAACAAAAAATTTATCGAAAGGGAATTCCAACCAGGCGAGCTGGTGCTACGAGAAATCCCACCTTACCAAAAAGGAAATGCAGGGAAACTAGAGCCAATCTGGGAAGGGCCTTTCAAAGTAAAGCAAGTAGCGGGAAAAGGCGCATACAAGTTAATCGATGAAAAAGACGGAATGGGGCTCGGCAATGCATGGAATGCGAAGTATATAAGAAAATATTATATACAAAAATATTGTACCTCGCTATGTACCTTCGAATAAAGAATTACCTTCGATTCGTAAAGACCATCCTTCGATTCAAAAGCCTACCTGATTAGGCACATATCCTAAGACTTTGACGCCATAAAAACGAACAGGCCATGACGCCACACTTCCTCCAAAATGCCCTGATGCAATCAAAAGGCCTTAACGCCAAGGCCCTGATGCCAAAAATAAAAAGTCCACGAATAAGCAGGCACAGAGCTGATGTTCATATAAGCCGTAAGGGCCCTACGAGCTATATGACACAGTCATCTACCCACAAGATACCCCGTTAGCGGTGGGTACTCTGCACCTAATCTATATAAGCCTATGATGCATTTGATCCCACTACCATACGACCATGAGGACCTCTCTTTTTTGAGGCGTCGAGGGGACGATAAATGGGATTAACATCCACCTTTAGAGGTAGATGGTACCCCGAGGCAGCTAATTTGATTACATTCATGAGAAGGGTAAGCAGGTTACGCAGCCAAGGGACCTCCTCTAAAAAATAAAAAAACAGCCTCGAGGAGGGGCTGCCGAGAAAAGATGGGTCGAGTTCTAGGCCGCGATAGGAAAATAGTACCATGTCTAAGCTCCAGCCTTGACCGACACTCCCCCATTGTGCTACTTTATTATCGAGGCAAAGCATAGCCGTTACCTACCATAAGTTCCCTACTTTAATTGGGATGAATGGATTATCAGAACACCAACATGTTCTCTCGGAAGATACCTGGTATCCTCGATATCCACCCAATAAACTGAGGCAAAATGGGTACCTATGGCCTCGATAGCCAGTGTTTGCTTTAAAACAGGCAAGTAGCTGAAAGCCATTGGGAAGGGTGATCCATAAGCCCCCACTAGCTTGGTTTACTATCTCCCACATCGAAGTAAGCCTTGGAGTTGCGCCCTAAGCAACCTTAGGAGCTTAGAATATTGTAAGGTCAACTTCGTTTTTAACCACGAGTTGCTCGATAAACGGTATATCAAAAAAAAAAAAAATATTACGAAAAAAATGAGCAAAAGACGCTCCAAAGTACATCATTCACAAGGAAACAAGAAACACAACAACAAGAAATGCAAACCATCTGCAATACAGACAAGGAGGATGAAAGTACAAAAAGATAACGACGAGAATATAGTGTTCCCTAGGCGGTATCCTTAACAACCCTTTTAACTTCGGCATCATCTATTTTGGGAGCATCCTCGGGGTCTTGCACAACAGCCTGATCAATAGATTCGGTGCCTTCTTTAGCACCAGTATCAACAATTTCGGGAGCACGTCCGGCACTAGTTTTAACTTGATCATTAGCTTCGGCATTTTTACCAGCTCCATTACCAGAAGCTTCGACAGAACCCTTTGAAGATTCCTTAGTCGACTCCTCGGTGTAATCATTTTCAACTTGGTCCCCTTTCTCTTTCCCCAAAACACTATCATCTCCCTCTTTTGGCCTCTCGCCCTCCGTTGTATGTACATCCACCACCTTTTCTTCTACAATTGGCTGCTCACCCCTATATTCCTCCACAAAATTGTCCTCCCATGTTCTCATCCTCATCATCGTCACCAGCAACAACATCTCCATTATCCTCCTCCTCCTCAACTTCTTCAACACCAGCATTTTCTTCCAACAACTGTTTTATTACATCCTGAACCTCCTGGGCAGAAACTAACTCCTTATCAGTCTCAAGCGACGCATTAGGATCATTTATACCATTGCGATAAAAAGGAGGTCGCATTCTGAATTTCCTGAAAAGTTCACGAACATGTATACGGCTGAACAAAGCAGTCCGTTCAGGCTCCCCTTCGACATGCTTGTTTAGCGAAGCAACCTCCTCTTTGAGAAGCTTAATCTCACGATCTTTGTCACCTAGACTCTTCTGTACCAACCCAAGCTCATTTTCTTTATCCTTCAGCTGGGTATCCAGCTTCAAGCCAGTTCGCTCTGAGTTTTCAGGTTTCCAGAAAGGGAGTCTCGCTCATTGGTAACAGTCTCGAGCTGCTTCCCCAAATCTATCACATCACCCTTGTTCTTCTCAAGCTCCTCTGAGAGATTACCATTTTCTTGTTTCAAGCTCAACAACTCCTTGTCAAGACGAATAATCTCATCACCTTGTGATCGAGACAAATTTGACAAATACATCCCATGATGATAACTCGCCTCGTGGAACGCTTGGTGCTTCGTCCACGCCGAGCCGAGGGTCTTCGCGTCCCAACCGCCAGAAAAAGCTTGTGCAAGAAAAGTGCAAAGAGATGGGTCGAGCTGACGATTTTGAGGGTCTTTGGCGTATGCTTTCAGGTGATTAGCAATATCCTCAGCATAAGGACCAGAGAGAGCACCGCTCCATGAACTACCGAATTTCTTCCTCAGAGTATGGTCTCTGAGGCAAGCTAGTTGGAACCAAGGGGCCACCTTGGGAAGGCAGGGATTGTTGACTTAAAGAAGCATCAACCAGACGATCATTCGAACCATACACATCCAACCTCATGCTAGATTGTTGAAGGCCGGACTCAAAATCGGCAGCAGAGACATTAAAGGAAGCAGAGGCAGTGGGTTCTTTAGCCAGCGCAGCATCGCTATGAGATGACTTCGGCACAGAACTTTGGGGAGGCTGTTCGAAAGGACCTTTCTTGCCTTTATTTGACGTGGGTTGAATATCCTCGTCATCTTCGGTCTCTTCGTCGTCCACATCCTCGACAGAAACATTCGAAGGCTCGTTCACTCTTTTGCCAGCAGCCCTCGTAACATACTTCCTCGAACTCACTAGCTTCAAAGCAACTGTCTTCACAATCCCTTTACTCAATCCACCAGTAGCAACCTTCTTCCGATTAGGCTCGCATATAGAATATTCCATCCTACCCTCGCCACCAACAATAATCTCGCTCAACTGAAAAGTAGCCAATTTGTCAGGTTCCAAACAGAAGCAGGTATTCATACCCATAGCATAACTAAGGCACGTTGTGTTTGTCACCTGACTACTCGACTCCTTTCCAGTGCTGACCGGCTTCGAAGGTCTTTTCCTCTTTTTCGGATCATCAACTCGCCCTTGGCCTTGTGACCTTTTCTGTCTCTCCTGCTCTTCTTTCTGAAAAAGGAGGCATAAATGAGGATAAGCAGGTCGAGGGGAATTCCAAAATAGAGAAATTTATATGGTACCTTCGCTTTGTAAGCAGCGATTTTATCCTGGGATTTCTTTCGCTCTTCCGCGGAGAAATGTATCTTATAGAATTCAACAATAGGAAAATCATGACCGTCTTCGAAGCATGTTTGCTCGGTTCTATTCTCTTCATCAGCAAAACCAAAGAAAATTGGGCCCTCGATAAGCACTGGCTTCGAAAACCACACTTCATCGCTGGAGTGGCGAAGAAGCGTGTTTGTACTAGATCCCGAAGGATCAACATCACCGAGAACATGTTTGGAATTGGGTACCTTGGCGAGACTTACACTCCAAGGAGCAATTTCTTTGAACAAATACTTCTCTACCCTATAGTATTTGAAGAAATTAATGGCGGTCCAAAAGCTTTGAGGATGTTCTGGATCTTCGGGAAGCTTGTCATAATAATACGACTTACCCTCTGAACGAGCTACCCATTCGCGAATTACTCGAATGGCGTTCCCATTTAATTGCATCACGCCACAAAGAGGTGAAATCTTGGAGTAAATCTCGTAAAAAAGGGGGTTCTTCGGATTGTACAGAGGAATGGGAAGTCCGGCACCCAGTTGCTCGCCGGAAACAATAATCCGCCTCTGGTTGCAATTGTTGGTAGAAATAAGCTCTGGAGATAAATTAACTCCTTTGTCAAAGCTTGTACAAGGGAAGAGATCTATTCTGAAACCATGAATCTCGACCCTCTCCTCCCAACTGAGAAGTTGAGGATCAACCATCTTGCGGGGAAAAGTATTTTCTGCAGAAATATTCTTCTTGGGAGCCTGAACACAGTAGCAAAAGTTAGACGAGAAAAAAATCGGTATGAATCAAGAAAGAAGAAAGTAACAATAGGGAAATCTGGAAAACTCACCATAACTCAGAAATAATGAAAAAAAATACGACAAAGATAAGCCTGAAAAACCTAGAAGCTCTGAATACGGCGAGAAGTTTAAAAGAGAAGAAGAAAGGAAAAAAAAAGAGGGCGAACGGGTTTAAATAAGAAGAACATGGAACCGACGCAGCAGGTAAAAGGTGGAGTGGGCGAAGGTTTCGAAAAGCTTTCAAGGCTACGCATGTCAGTTTGAAATTAAATGCTGGACACATGTCGAGGAAGGTGAAGCACCGGAAGTTTTCTTCTTCGAATGTCATTGACCTCCGAATAATAAAAGAGGCAAAATGTAGAGGATAAAATACCTTTGGAAACGTGCCAGAATCGGGAGAGAAGATTAAAGAAGGAAGAGCAACAACGAAGTAGGGAATCAAACTCGAGAAGATCTCGTACGCTAGTGAGTTGTCACGATCGAATATCTGGGAAGGCGTGCTCTAGGTGGGTGACAGCTAGAAAGGTATCATAAGAAAAAGGCTCGATAAAGAAGGCTCGAAGTTGTCAAGTTGATAGTTCGAGGAGAATGATCCGAGGACACTAAAGATTAACTTCGAAGTAGCACCCCGAAGGCACCGATTTACTCGACAGACTCTGACATCCCCACGATTGAGTAGTTTGTCTTATTAGTTGTAATCCACTCTCAGCTCGGCCTATATAAGGCGAGCTCGAGGTCCTTTGTAAGGGTTGGTATTTTGGTGTAACCATAAGGTGTGTGAGAGAGATTAGGTTTGTATCTCCTCAGGCCTCTAAACATTTTTTCCATGTACTGATATCCAAAGAAATCTAGGTCCCGGTTATACTTTATTTGTTATCATATTGATTATTGATGTTATTCATCTCGATATTGTTTTTATCTTCGTAGTAATCTTATTGATATCATTGCATGCAACTAGACCATAGTTTAGACTTGTAGATCTAATGGCTGTCGAGTATAAAGTACCTATGCAGATTTTATACTCACACATCCAGATACAACGAAATTCGTTCGGCAATAACATTTGCCGAAGACTTGTGCAGATCTTCCAATTCTTCACGAGCACTATTATTTATCTTCTTTTGGAGATCTGCACGAAGTTCCAAACTTCGAATTTCCTCTTTCATTTTCGAAATAAGCTCATCTTTCGCTTTTATTAACTAATCGGGAGAAGACCGAAGCCTATCAAGCTCTATTACTACTTCGGCATTATAAGAACGAGAAATTTCCAATTGGTTCTCAAGACTACGGTTCAGAACTAGGTACTTATCAACTTTTCTCTGAGAATACCACTGGTCATATCGAAGCTTCTCACATTCAACACGAAGGTCTTCAAAATGAGAACCAAGGACTGATATCAAGACTAAACCCTCAACAACACGAAGTACAAATTAAAGAAAAAGACAACAAGAAAAGAATAAGGGGGAAGAAACGAACTTACCCTTAGATTTTTTAATTTCTTTAGTCAACAAGGACTCAACTGAAGACCGACCTTTCTCAGTATGATCCTTGGCAGAGCGAGCATCTCCTAAACCCTTCTTCAGATCTAACAATTATTTCTCAACATCAGCCACATTTGACGCCGAAGCATCACCTCGTTGAGAGTACTAAAGTTCATGGAATTGCTTCACCACAACATCACGATCAGAGATAATCTGACCAGCATAAGTCTCAAGCCTTGCACACTTGTTCTCGTAAAAACTAATCATCAAAGAAGAACATTGCACATACTGCGACAAGTGCACAAAGGAAAAAAGCAACAAGGCTTCATGAGTAAACAAATTAAATAAGTAAAAGAATCAGTTGATACTAATTTTCCCATATCATACTACAATTGAAAGACGGGTATAAAAATGATTATCCTGGTCGTTGGTGGCCTTTGTTCCTGTATAACCAGGGATAAGTTCAAGGAGTTGAACGCAATTATCGTTGGTTGTTCAGAACCTAGTGTGCTACCGACTGGAATTATAAGATCACCACGATGGGATCAAAATGAAGTAATCAAGAACTAAATATGACCATATTATTAATCAACACAGCAAAGTAACGAGGTTCAGCCAGTGTGTGCTTACGTCCTCGGATCGAATGTATTATGTTATTAGCTTATGCAAATAAGTAAAGTTTTCTCTGAGTTACAATCTATTGGGTCACTGTGATTTGTTGTGGATAGAGGCCTTTGGAATTCAGAAAGTGTTTTTACACCACTGAGTATTCTCTTCACCAAGCTATCTTTACAAGATTTTGCGACCCCCCTCTTTGCTGATAAGAGAGGGTATTTATAGTATTCTTCAGGCGCAGGTCTTTTGCTACCTTCGGTTGCTTCAATATTTTGATGTATCGTGCTGAGTCAGGATCCTGCATTCAACCGTTCCTCCATCCAATCTCCTTCTTCCACCTTACCCTCGAAGGTTATATTCTGTTATCTCAGGACGCTTCGTTCTTCTGATGCTCTTGAAGTTGATCATCA
>JAJJMA010237736.1:0-11116 GCA_023529015.1 Papaver nudicaule
AGTGGTTTCGTTTAAGTCCTGAAAATTGTTCTGCGCATCTAAATTTTCGAAGTTAAGCTCATTGGCCTTTGCTTAATTTAATGTTCTGTAATTTTCTGGGTGATATATTATTCCCTAATATCAAGTCGGGAGCCTACATTGATGGGGTTCTTTGGATGTCTTAGTTGTGGGCTGTCAAAATTCCACTAACATCAATTAAGTTCTCCTGAAAGCAATTTTCTGATCCAATCAGTTAGTTTGGTTGCAATGTTGAAACTCTGAGATGTATTAAGTTTAGCCAATGAGATGCTTACTTCAATGTCTTGGCGAATCTGCTGTAGTTATTGTGTATTACTTCATCTAGCTCTTTACACTGTTCTTCTATTAACTCTTACGACATATTTGGTTTGCTTAGTTTGTAGATGGATTCGTCGCAAGGTGAAGAATCGAGTTCTCATCCACGTCAAAGCCCACGGCTTGCTGCCTTAGCAAAAAAAGAAAGGCAATCCCAGCTGCGGCGTGCTTATTACAAAGGAAAAGTAGAAAGGACTATCGAACTTGAAAGGCAGGTGCTCAATGAAAGTCGTAGTACAACCCAGAATAAAAGAGATGACCCAGCAAATGTGCAACCGCATGACCATGAAGCCAATACAAGTTGTAAGCTCATTGATTAAATATATATTTAAGTGTACACAACCCACGAGCTTACTGAATAACTATTGATAATGAATGTGGTATAGTTTACTGAATGTTATTTTTCTTACTAACAGAAGGTTCATCCTTTCTTGCAGCAAATAAACTAATCCCCACCGCGAATCAGTCATTCGTTCCTCGCCAAAATCCTGGATCCATTGATGCTGACAATGAAGCAAAGAAGAAAAGTAAACTCGAAGAGAGAAATGGAAATAAAGATGAAGATGAAGCAGAAACCATTCGTGGTGAGGCGACTGTATTTTCCATACTTATGTTACACATGCTTTTGTGCATTCAACTAACAGATAAATATTGATGCTTTTATGCAGCAAATAAACTGAGCACTACCGCAGATCCGTCATTCATTCGTCGCCGAAGTCCTAGGTTCGTTGAGGTGGACAATGAAGCAAACAAGAAACGCAAACTCGAAGGGAGGCGTGAAAATAAAGATGGAGGAGAAGCAGAAACAAGTCGTGGTGAGGCTACTGTATTTTTCCATACATATGTTACACATGCTTTTGTGCATTCAACTAACAGATATAGATTGATGATTTTATGCAGCAGATAAACTGAGCACTATAGCAGATCCGTCATTCATTCGTCGCCGAAGTCCTAGGTTTATTGAGGCTGACAAAATGAAGAAGCAAGAACTGCGTTGTGCAGCACAAAAGGATAGACGAAGTTCAATGACTGAAGAGGATAAAGAAAAAGAGCGTGAACGCAATCGTGAACGTAATCGTGAAGCATACCAAAAGCGGCGACAGTTGCAAAAAGCGAGTGGAGGTGACTTTGTTATTATATTTTAGAAAAGATTTTTATGTTTTTGAATCTTAGCCATTTGCATAGGTTGTTAGAGATTTATTTTGATGACAAGTGGCCTCTAAGATATCAAATCTTAGCCAGTTGCATGCCTACCTGCAAGTTTTTTTATTCACCCTGTGATACAAATTACATTGAAACTGAGAACACTTATTAGTAGAGGGAACAATTAATGGTACAAAGCTTATTATTTCTTCTTTAGTTTTATGATCAGTTAGATATGGTTACGTATTATACTCTAACAACTCTTTTTTTTTTCCAGCAATTGAAGGTAGTTTACCACCTCCGGCAGCCCACCGGAGCAGCCCTTGACTCGCTCAACAAAGAGTGGGTATACAAGCTGCTCAATACAGAGCAAAACAAGATTCAATGACCGAGAATGAAAGGCAGGAGCTCACTGAAGAACATCGCGTTGCTTATCGCGAACGGAAGAGAAAAATTGCTGCAGCAAGTGAACAACATCCTGCCACAACTCAAGTCCGACTACATGACCATGAAGCGGGATTGAGTACAAATAGTAAGTGATTCCATACATATTTACAACTGATTCAGAATTTCATTGGTTTTTAGAAACTTAAAAATGGTCATTTTTGAAATGGATACGTCCAGAAATGAAACGAATGGCTCTTTAAATTCATGTCAATTGTTCAAAGATTTTGTTTGTTCTTATGCAGCAAACCAGCAATTTTCTGTCGAAACGAATACAGCTGAATCCGATCAAAGGGGCAATGAAAGTATTAATCCTCAAGGTAATGCAGTAGTTAAAGACTTAAAAATTGTCACTATTTTGAATGGCTTCATTTTTATAGTGAGATTAATGAAAACTTCAGCATCTAGCATTAGCAGGTACATCGAATGAAAGACGTCAACATGAAATTGACCCAGGATTGGCAGCTACTGCAAATGAAAGAAGCAAGAAGTGTCGACATGAAACTGAACAAGAACAAAGAGAACTGCCATTACAGAAACGATGTGTTACAGAAACAAAAATTGTATGTGGAAACAAATATGACTGCACAACCGTAACAAGTGGAGAGCGGACCAGTACAAGAGGTAAGTTATGCGATCCACATTAGAATTTAAATAATTTCTCATAAGAATAGTTCTCTTACTTAATGTTACTAACTGCTAAGACAAGTAAAGGGAAAAGCACATTTAATTATATAACTGCTAAGATAAATGGAAAAGCACATTTATTATATTTTAGTGAAGCATCATCTAAATATGCTTATATTATTGCTAATAATTTGTTAGGTTTCATGAAACAAATGGGTCTTTTAATTTCATGTGTATTGTTCAAAATTTAGTTTTTGCTTATGCAGATAGTGGAACAAACATCGAAGTGTGTGAAGTACGTGTTGCTCCTCATGCGAAGAGAACGAGAGTTGATGAAGACGGATGGCATGAAAGAATGGTTTCTGCAGTATCTAGATTGAATTCAAGTCTAATAATGGGTGCTACAAATAGTGAAGGTTGTGTTGCTCATCGTGTGGAGAGAACGAGAGTTAATGAAGACGGATGGCATGAAAAAATGGTTGCTACAGTATCCAGATTAAATTCAAGTCTTGCAATGGGTGGTACAAACAGTGAAGGTTGTGTTGCTCATCGTGCGGGGAGAACGAAAGTCGATGAAGATAGATGGTGGCGTGACATTAGTGTTACAAAAGTGTTTTCCAGATTGAATTCCGATCTTCAAATACCTGTTGCTCATCGTGCGGGGAGAACGAGAGTCGATGAAGATAGATGGTGGCGTGACATTAGTGTTACAAAAGTGTTTTCCAGATTGAATTCCGATCTTCAAATACCTATTGGAACCAAAAAAAAGCAACTCGAAGTCGAGCTGGGGCAAAATTCAGTGGCAAGAACTGAATGTGACCAACTATGTGAAGGTCATATTGTTCATCGTGCAAAGAGAGCGAGAGTTGGGAATGAGGGCGATAACGTGCTACCAGCAAAAAGAATTACAGGTGAGTTAATTTCAGTTTACATATCACTGTACAGGTGAGAAATCTAGCGATATTTGCAGACCATTCGCATTGAAAATCTGGCTTTCTTTGCCATTGAATGACACTGTACTGGGGCTGCTAACGACAAGAAGGCTACTAGCGACAAGAACGATTTTTCATTGCCTGTAGTCTCCTCCCTAGATTTCTCCCAAGAGACACTGCCCTGTGAACCCCACCACATTGAGTAACAGGGCGGACACCATTGGTTGTGTCTCTCGGGAGAAATCCAAGGAGAAAACTACGGTAGAAGTAGAATGCTCGCTAAGTTAAGCTTCCACCTGAGTCTGCTTCACCGCAGCACCGTTTCTCCTCCGGAGTTCATGGGTTCTGTTACCAAAAAGAAAGGAAGGAGGGTTTCTGTCACTGTAATTGGCAAACATTATATCATGGGTTTCTGTATTTTTTTTCTTAACTGGGGACACAAAATAGAATAGCTAAATACCTAACTTAGAAGCCATAACTTATGTGATACCATAGAGAGGTTCACCAAATAACAGACATGTGGCTAGAGAGAATTGAGCATGTATTTATACTCAACCTTTATGTAATTGCACTGGGGTTAAAGGTTCAGTGTTTTTTTTCTTATAGATCTCTACTTTGTCATGATTGCATTTTTGTATATAAACTGATTGCCGAATTTTAAAATTTGTAGCTCCAATTACTGCCGCAAGGGAGGTCGACCAAGATGTTAACCTAGACCGTCGTAGAAGTCCTCGCCTTAGGGTGCTTGCAGCACCTCAACAACCTTTGACACCTCTAACAGGTACAAATAGTCTTTGGCTTTTCTATCAATCTCTACTTTGTATCATTGGATTGTTGCATCTGAACTGATGGTCGAATATCAAAATTTTAGCTCCAGCTGTTGCAGCAAGAGAGGGCACTCAAGCTTCTAATCGAATCCTCCGGAAAAGTCCACGACTTAGCGCGCTTGCACAACGTCAACTACCTGTGCCATCCCGTAGAAGTCCGAGAATCATTGCGCAAGTTGAACGTCAAATGACTCAGCAAAATGCAATCGGTAAGTTCATTTCTTTACTGTGTCTCTCTTATGGTCCATTTAAGGTATTCAGAAAAGATTTTGTAGTCAATTATAATATGTCAGTAAAAGAAAAATAAAATAAATTAATCCTAACACATGAGATCTTCCTAGAGAATTCAACATATTTTACTAATATTCTAGCATGCCTATATATATACTGTGCATTATGCAAAGGTACAAGAGAAAGGTACAAGTGGCATAGTCTTTTAGGTTTTAGCTAGAATATCTACTGTGTATGATAAACATAAATATGGTGTAAATAACTTGAGATTTTCATAGGAACTGCTCAAGAAAATCAAGGCGCAGAACGGAGAGGTCGTCGACGTATAAGTTTAGTAGGAAGATCTTCATTCCATAATTGTGCAAGAGGATCTACATATAAAGTTGGTTTTGTGAAGTACTGTTTGCCTCCGATGACCACATGCCCAAAGTGTCGAGCAAAGCTTTTCCACCGCGAAACAAAGGCATTTTGTTGCAATAACGGGAAGATTTCTTTACCGTTTGTTGAGCCGCCCGCGGAATTGTTGGAGTTGTACGATGACCAAACAGAAAGGGGGAAACATTTTCGTCATCACATCAGGTCTTTCAATCGGTGTTTTTCATTTACTTCGATGGGGGTTAAATTTGATAGGGAACTCGCTGATGGTAGAGAAGGTGTGTATACCTTCCGTATCCAAGGCCAATTGTATCATAAAATAGGTAGTCTCTTACCTCCAGTTGAAGCACCCCGACCTCGACCACGGTACTTGCAAATGTATTTTTATGACACGGATCAAGAAATTGAGTGGAGGATGGAAGAAGGTAACAACATATTAGATCGGAGTGTTTTGGAACAGTTGAAGAAAATCTTGGACACACATAATAGTTTTGTTCATATTTTCCGTCAAGGTGCACAACGGGAAGATATCATGAACTGTACATTGATTATTAAAGAGCAACCTAAGAATCGAATGCAGTACACTCTTCCAACTGCTTCACAGGTTGCTGCTATTGTGCCTATAGGTGATGAAAATTATGAACACACCGAACGAGAAATAGTTGTACAAACACTTTCCGGGGAGTGCATTCAAGTTTTTAAGACAGGGGGAAATTACGATCCAATGCAATATCCACTCTTGCTACCTTATGGAAGTTTTGGGTGGGATATAGAGAGCAGAGATGCATCCGGAAGAAAGTTTACATGCCGAGAATACTATGCATACATTTTTCAGGTACAAAATGTGGTTTAAAATTCTAAAGACCCAAACTCATACTTTTTTACGAATGAATAATATTGAGAGTTCTTATGTCTTTTAATTGTTTTAACAGATCCGAGATAGTGATGCATCACTTATTCTTCGAGGTAGACGACTGCTACAACAATATGCCGTCGATAACTGGGTAAAATTGGACTCTGCCAGACTCAGGTATATTACCGGACATCAAGACAAAATTAGGGCATCATCCTACAAAGGCTTACAAGATGCCCAGAGAGCAGGCGAAACCAATGCAAGTAAGTAAATAGAATACGAATCCACTTCAATCTGTATATTTTTTCAAATCAAATTCGACCACAATATTATGATGAAATCCACTCCAAGTTTTTAAAAAATCAAAACACTTAGTGTTTTTTTATAGTGAACTCAAATTCGAACACAAGACGATGATTTTTTTTAAATATTAACAGGGGAACTTGGAACGAAGATAGTATTACCTTCTTCATATTGTGGTGGGCCGCGTGACATGTACCAACGGTTCCTAGATGCGATGGCATTGGTGCAAAAATATGGTAAGCCGGCTATATTTCTTACAATTACATGCAATCCCCTCTGGCCTGAGATTGTAGCCGAGTTACTTCCTGGACAATCTGCATCTGATAGACCAGATCTAACAACTAGAGTATTTCATGCTAAATTTGAAGAGTTCAAGGAAGATATCTTAAACAAGCATGTTTTAGGTAAAGTTGCTGCTCACGTACACGTAATTGAATTTCAGAAAAGAGGTCTACCTCATGCCCATATGTTGGTAATTTTAGATTCGGAAGACGAGTTACATGGTCCTGATGATTATGACCTCATAGTTAGGGCAGAAATTCCTTATCCGAATGAAGAGCCTGAGTTGTATGAATGTGTGAAGAAATGGATGATTCATGGTCCATGTGGCAATAAGTGCATGAGGGAAGGAAAGTGTAAGAGAGGGTTTCCTAAACAGTTTTCTGCATGTACTGTTCAAGGAAAAGATGCATACCCTTTATACCAAAGGAGAAATGATAAAAGATCTATACGAATGAAAGGGTCTTTCGAAGCAGATAATAGGTTTGTTGTCCCATATAATCTGTGGCTTTTGCTGAAATACGATTGTCACATCAATGTGGAAATATGTTGTACTGTTGAGTGTGTGAAGTATCTTTACAAGTATGTCTACAAGGGTCCGGATTTTATATCTTTTCAAGTACAGTCAGAATTAGAGGATGACGAGGTAAAACGCTTTATTAGTGGAAGATGGGTTTGTGCTCAAGAGTCAATGTGGAGAATATATAGATTTGCAATGAACAAGATGTATCCGTCAGTGGAACGGTTACAACTGCATCTCCCCAACCAGCAACATGTCACTTGGTACGAGTATCAATCACTCGATGAGATTCTCGCGGATGAAGACAATTTGAAGACTATGTTGACAGAGTATTTTGTGACAAATGCCCGCGATCCTCATGTTAGGCAATTTTTGTATCGAGAATTACCAGAACACTATAGATGGGATAATGGCGCGAAGGAGTGGAAGAGAAGAAGAACAAGACAGAGGGTCATAGGTCGGGTATACTCCGTTCCCCCCGTTGTAGCTGAACGATTCTTCCTAAGACTCATACTTATGCATGTTAGAGGTGCAACTTCATACGGAGATTTGTTGACAGTTGATGGCAAAAGATGCACAACCTTTAAAAGTGCAGCCGAGGCATTAGGACTTTTGGAAAATGACAACAGTTTGAGAGCATGTATGGCTGAAGCAGCAACAAGCAAGATGCCACCAGCTTTGAGAAGTCTTTTTGATAGCATATTGTTTTTCTGTAATCCGGGTGGTGTTCGAAAGCTGTGGGATGAGTTTTTTTACTTCATGGTTGAAGATTATTCGAGTTCAAGTGATACAAGCACTGCGTTCTTATCAGACAATCTTCTTAGAGAGTTGGATCTTACACTTCAACAAAACAACAAACGTATTACCGATTATGATCTTCCGAAAATTGTTGGTATATTGGATGATGATCTGCAGATTACCAATTTAATCCAAGAAGAGGTATGAATTCCAGTTTCCGAAGAAGATATGATGAATGTGGACAGGTTGAATGAAGAGCAGTCCATGGCTTATGATACAATTATGGGGGCAATCGAAAGAAAAGAAAGTAGAGTCTTCTTTGTAGATGGTCCAGGGGGTACCGGAAAGACGTTTCTATATCGTGCTATTTTATCGAAGGTTAGAAGAGATGGTGGCATTGCCATAGCAACGGCTACATCCGGAATCGCAGCGACTATACTCCCAGGGGGGAGAACAGCTCACTCAAGATTCAAACTTCCGTTTACACCCAAAGCAACGTCAACATGTGGCATCGAAAAGAAAGATCCTTTGGCTAACCTTCTCCGCCAAGCTAATGTAATCATGTGGGATGAGGCTACCATGGCTCATCGGTATTCATTAGAGGCATTCGACAGAACTATGAGAGATCTTACAGGCATTGACATGCCGTTTGGTGGTAAGATCCTCATCATGGGAGGTGATTTTCGTCAGGTTTTGCCGGTTGTACCAAAAGCCACAAGGGGGCAAATGGTGGATGCATGTCTTATCATGTCACCTTTGTGGAGACACGTAGAGGTTCTTCATCTGAAGACGAATATGCGTGCTGTAGACGACATATCATATTCTGAGTTCTTGATCCGGGTGGGTGACGGGGATGAGCCTGTTTTAGCAGATGGTATGATTAGGGTTCCAAATGATATGGTCATACCCTGGGCTGGTGAAGATTCGGTGAATCAGCCCATAGATGCAATATTTCCAAATTTGGCAGAGAATTATCAAGATCATGATTACTTACTTAACAGGGCTTTGATCACACCTTTGAATGAGCATGTCGAGAAGTTAAATGATCGAGTGGTTCGCATGTTCCCCGGAGAAGAGCATACATATTACTCATTTGATTCTGTCGAAGATGATTTCCAGAACATTTATCAGCAAGAATACTTGAATGGAACATCCCCGGGTGGATTGCCTCCTCATGAGTTGAAATTGAGGCTAGGAGCACCAATTATGTTACTGAGGAATGTCGATGCCAAGAATGGCTTATGCAATGGTACAAGGCTTATCATCAAAAAGTTCTTTCCGAATTGCATCGATGCAATGGTCCTTAGTGGAAATTCAGCAGGTAAGAGAGTATTTATCCATCGAATGCCTTTGAATCCACCCGAGAATCTTAATATGCCGTATAAGATGATACGCAAGCAGTTTCCGGTACGTATGTGTTTTGCATTCACAATCAACAAAGCTCAAGGTCAGACGATTGAAAACACCGGTATTTATCTGCCTGAGCATGTCTTCAGCCATGGGCAGTTGTACGTTGCCCTTTCAAGAGGGGTTTCAAGAAAGAACACGAAAGTCTTAGTCAATAGAGGTGATGTTGCTAATAGAGTTGGAACATTTACGAAAAATGTTGTGTACAAAGAAGTTCTCATGGCGTATTGATACAAAGATTGATTAATTTTGTAAATCACGGAGGAATTTTTTTTCTTCCGAAGTGAGTTCATTTTGTTGATACTTATAAAAAGATTGATTGATTTTGTAAATCACGGAGGAATTTTTGTTCTTCCGAAGTGAGTTCATTTTGTTACTTAATTTAGGTAACTAAAAAATAAATAAATTTTTGTCTCCAATTTTTAGAGCAACGAGTTTCCCGAACCATTATAAATTTTTCGCTGTCGATTTGAAATTAAATGGCAGTCGCGTAGATAGGTAAAGTTCCTCTCCCAAAACACCCACTTCCATATCTTCATATGTATACGATTCATCGTCTAGATAGCAACTGGGTAGTTTGATCTCTTTGGTTACCAGTTCGACTATATCGAAAGAAACTATAACCTTGGTATCTTGTATCCAATGGATAATTCCATTTAAAAGCTTTTCAGAAACATAAGCTTCCTCTATATCATATGGTAAGTTTGCAATGCAATTCCATGACTTTGAACCAAATGTACGAACCCAAACTTCAGAACAGATATCATCGCAGTGTGTATCATCATAGTTGGGCACTATTTTAAACAGTTTGTAATCATCAATTTTCCAATCATAACATACCCCAAATCTTGCAAAATGGCCTCTCAAATGGGACTCATTGTGATTTAATGTCGATATGTTCTTGTAGTTTCCAGTTAATGGATTCCAGAAGCAAATTTCTTCCCATGAATGAAGTAAGCCGAATAAACCATTACTTGAAATAACAGTGTGTAGAGAACCGTGATATTCAAATGTACCAGGTGGGAGATCAGTTGGAACAGCCATACGGTAAGATGAGGATGTTTCATCAAAATCTATGGCATAATAAACGGGCTGACATCCATCGTATGAAGCAAGTAATACACTAAAATTGTTGTTTTGAATAGCATGGTGAAGGTGTGCCTTAATAAACATAGGGTCTTTGAACAATTCATACCAGAGTTTGGATACACACCTCAACCGAGAGATCGAGTTGACTGGTAACTTGGAAAGTATATCGATGAGAACATCTTCCGGAAGGCTTGCCAACGTCGCCATTGTGCTTTTCTTCTTCTTCTTTGTACGTAGCAAGATGAAGGTAAGGTGTTGTGCATATGCCATACGTATATATACACTGCAATATCCCGGATATAGGTTGCTTGCCAAATCAAGGTACGTATGGTTTCCTTATACAACACAAAACCCTGGATTTCTAGTACTCCACGGAATCCAAAATTAATACTAGTATCAAATACCAAAAATAAAATTCATGTTCAAATACCAAAATCAAGGTACGTACGTATGATCCAAATCATTGTTCAAAGAAAGTCTAATGGCTATGCATTACATGCCTTACAATGGGGGCATATATGCTTTTGCCCAATGACCCTTGAATTATTACTGCAAAACTTGCTACATCCAATTTTCCAATTGCAATACCGTATTCCAACTGGTTGATATTGTTTATCACACACATGAGTGACAATTATGCTATCAGGCTCTAGGCTTCTCCTTGGAGTTCGGCTTTTCCCCAGAATCCGATTTTTAGTGTGCCAACTACATAGGATTCCAAAAACAGAGCAAAATCCATAATTTATATGAATCTGCAGTTCTTTCAAGTGCTTGCAAAACAGCAATTCAACAAACAAATATCACGCAAAGCAATCAATAGAACCATTTGAAATCTAAATGTTCAACTGAAGATTTTGCTACAGAATAATAAAAAGAAGCAAACTAAAGATACTCGAGTTTTAATTCGTTTAGCAATGAGGGCGCAATATATGTTGTTCACAATCAAAAAGACAACTCCTTGAAGGATCACAAGTTGCCAAACCACTCTGGAAGAGCCTCAAGAGAAGGAAACATG
>JAJJMA010237739.1:0-29465 GCA_023529015.1 Papaver nudicaule
GTTCCTCAAATGGGAGGAGGAAATGTAAGATTTGATTCTGAAACAAGCCTTGTTTGGAACAAGGTTACCAGCTGTGATTGGAGGATCTTACACGTTCGTGATGCCTACTATTTCAATTATCTTGGTTGCTCGGTATAGTGACATTGTGGATCCTCGTGAGGTATTTTTATCTCAGCGTCGTCTCTTTTGATTACACACTTAGTGATGCTTCTTGTCAATGGTTTACTGAATCGACGATGCACATGCAGAAATTCGAGAGGATTATGCGTGGGATTCAAGGTGCTCTCATTGTTGCCTCCACTCTTCAGATAGTGTTGGGGTTCAGTGGCCTTTGGCGCAATATCACAAGGTTTGTTTGAAATTTCGAGTAATTTGGCAAGTTACTTTGGGTTGCATGGGTTTCTGAGAAATATTGGTCCTTCAACAATTTGTTTGATCAAGGCATTTGAACGTTTTAAAGCCTTCATGTTCTCTTTGGTGTAAACTAGTGTCTGAAATTTCTTTTACTTTCCACCTTTTTTTTTTTTTCCATTTTTTGTTTTCGGTTTAGTTTGATTGTAAAGTTTCAGTAGTTTGATTGTTTGTTGGATGTTTAGGTTGCCAAATGTGTGGAAATTGGACTTCCTCAACTCATCTTATTAGTAGTTTTCTCACAGGTAACACTATCCTATCCATTACTGTATCCTAACTTTCAAAAATTCTCTTGTCGAATCAAATATATGGGATTGTGGGCTTTATCTGAGTTGTGGTGTATTTAAGTAGAATGCCATCTTGCCCTCAAATAAATCAATTGAGACCACTTTGAAATGATTGTTTGCAGTATCTACCCCATATCATTCACTCAGACAGGCACGTCTTTGACCGATTCGCTGTTCTATTTTCGGTGACAATAATATGGATTTATGCTCACCTTCTTACTGTTGGTGGAGCCTATAAACACGCTGCTCCAACGACACAATTGAGCTGTCGTACTGATAAAGCTGGACTTGTGGGCACTAGTGGAAAGGAAGGTTTAAGAACTGACTAGGACTTTAATAAAAGAAATGACCTGGGCCGTTGCGCGTCTAGTGTGGTCAAAGTTCGTTCTTTTGCTACTTACAAAGTGGAAAAGTTAAAGAATTTTTTTAATCCGTTCTTTAGTCAACGGTTGGGATCGACTCTTTGATGCAACGGTGTCGATGAAACTCATTTTTTCTTTAATTATTGTTTCGATTTCGATCTCTCTCTCTCTCTCCAGTTCACTCTCACCTTCTTCTATGTTCTTATCTTCTTATCTCTCTCGAGATTAGTTTTCCTCAGCTTTTGCATTCATTCGTAAGTCGATCTCTGAAAAATTTGAAACCAATTTCAGAAACTAAAAGCTTTCTTCTTAAGCCCTTATCTGTTTAATCAAGACCCATCCTTCAGAAATGAAATTAACCCAATCTTTAATTAACCCAGATCTCGTATTAAACCCCAAAACTGTTGATTTCTCCTCCATTAACCCTAAAACATGTCCCTACAGTTGAATTTAAACCAGTCTAAAGAGATGCGTATATCAAGTAAAACCCTAGCCTGGTTGTTTTGATTCTGTGGGTCTAAATGCTGTTGTATACAAGGTAAATCTTCAAAAACCCTAACTGAATCTTTCAATTATCTTTTCAATTTTGTATAGATCTGTTAGCATATGTTTCCCATGATACAATGAATGTTGATTTTCTGGTTTTATTGCTAAGTAGGCCTGATTTTAGAGGTTATTAAAGTGATCTTTTGATTCAGTTCTTATTTATGTTTTTTCTGCTTTGTTTTTTTCTTGTTTAGAGTCATTGATTTTCGATCTACTCTTAAGCTCATTACGCCCTCTTGGTGTAAGCTCTCAACCTTGATCTTTGTACAATATCATATTACTTTCACTAATGTTTTCTCGACTCTGGTCACTGAATTTAGATTCAGTTAAATTTTAACTCTTTCATTCTTAAATTTAACTATGTATCTACTTTTGTTTGGGACAGGTTCTGATTTTAGACGAGGTGGCTCATGCGGTTCAATTTCGAAAAGCATATAAATTACATTACACTCGCCTACCGAAGCAGCGTAGAACTGGACTTTTCTCAGCTACTCGAACTGAGGAAGTCAAAGAGCTTGCCAAAGCAGGATTGAGGAATCCTGTTTCTGTGACGGTTGAAGTTCGAAGAGAAGCAAATAAGCTAGAGCCTGCATCTTCCAAAACACCTTTGGGCCTTCATATGGAGGTATATGTCGATTTCTCAAAATATCCTCCCCCAGTCTCTCCTCTTGTTGAGTTTATTCTGTCTCTTCAGGAGAGGCATATGTTAGTTTACTTCCTACTAGTTTGGTTATGAATTGGTGATCAACTGTTGCCATTAGTATGGTATTACTAAGCGTCTATAACTTTTTTTCCTGAAGTCATGCCCGAATTGGTTGAGAAAAGATTTGGATGGTTCTGGAAATGCTTATGTCCATGTGATGTATATGGCTTGTGATCTCAAAAAGACAGAGAGAAATAAGTGGTGGAACTTTTACAAAAGCTGACTAGGAACCTGGCTAATTATTAAAGATGCGTACAATAGAAGTAGCGTTTTTCTCTTATGTTTGTTGTATCGCTAATTATCAAAGATGTTCTTTGAACCAGTGTATTCAGTATTCAATAGGAGTTAAACTAAAGTTGGTCAAATCCCTTGAAGCATTGGTATGTGTAGACGTTTGGTTTTAAGTATGACTCTGGGAAATGAGAAATTAAGACAATTATTAGTGTCTCTCTAAATTGCAATGTTGGCACCCATATTTCCTATGGTTTGACCCAGCACTTCTCATCTGACACGTCACTATTATATCTTTGATCTTGCAGTATTTGGTATGTGAAGCTGATAAGAAGTTGTCACAACTTGTTGATTTTCTAACAAAGATCATGTAGGTTACAGTTGGAGACTTGAATCATGTGATTTTCTAACAAAGATCATGTGATTGCTTGTTGAATAGAGGTCTATGTACAACTGAAACTTATAGAACTGAACTTATGTGTTGTATAAATTTTTGATATATTAGAATTTGGAATGCGGACGAAAGACACTGTGTTGGTGTTTTGGTCATACAGGAAGTGTAAAGTCAGTATGTGCCCACCCATCTAAACCTGATAAGTGAATGCACTTTTGAGTTATTTGATCCTTATGAAAGACTTGGGATGTCTAATTGGTCTAGAGTTTGTTTATTTTGTTAGATCTTGTTGTATCTGGTTCAAGAGATGGATCATTTCCTCAGTGGGATTTGAGATGCAAAGGAAAAACCTCCTCAACGTAATCATTTTGTTATCTCAATTATTCCTGGTATTCTTTGTCTATTCTTGTTGATTTCTGATCTATACATTTCTCTGCTGCAGCGCAACTTCTGTTGTTAAAGAGGCTCATACTTCAGTGCAAGGAAAGCGGGCTAGACATGGCAAGGTTTGTTCTTGAGTGAATCTATTTTTCTCTCCGTCAACTGTTAATTCCTTTGGTACATTAAACTCTTTCAGTCTTATTGTCTCTTGAATGGGATTTTCATATGATACCTCTGTTACAGGACTCTGTTGAGCTATTAGCTCAAAGATATTTCCCATGTTCCTACTATGTCTTCAGTTTTGCTCGTTTTGACTGATATGTATGTTCAGATACATCTTGAGATTTTCTACATGCGTATTTTTTGCAACATGATCTCTTGTATTATGATGTTTAGGATTTGTATAAAATTTGTTCTGGATTTGCGATGCAAATTGCCTACCAGTCATTTGGTTTAGTGCTGTCATATGTAAGATTGCAGCAAGAAATGTAGTGAACCTACTGTTTTGTTAGATTATTTAGATTTTAATGATTATAGTAAGTTTGTTGTACTTAACTTTTGTTCCTTAGTTCTTACTTACTTTTGTGTACCATTATCTTCATTGTACTCCCAATGTATCTTTACTGGTAGAATTTAAGCTTATTTACTTTATGGGCTTTTAATTTTGTCATGATGTTTGCAAAGAATTATTGGATTAACTTGTATGAGTATCATAAACTGAATTTTGTGGTAGTCTGCCTTGAGTCCAAATCTGAACCACCATCATGCTCATATATGCCATTTTTGGGAAGATGAACTAATGTTTGTGTTGTGTAATGTGCCTCGCAGTTACCAAATGGCTTTGGATGTGCTTTAGGGGCACTGCAGTTGACACTGTACGCCATTTACAGGAATCCAAAAGGCAAAGTTGCTGCAAGTGATGATGGGACCAATGTGATGGATAGTCAGACCAATATTTTGGAGGTTTTGTCTCGATTTTTTATTGTAAAGAGTAGTGCAGGTCTTCGGTAATTATGTGTCTTTAGTGAAGGTATATAAGCAGCAGTAGATAATAAACATATACTCATTGTGATTTAGAACTTGACTATTGCTAGTTCAAATCTTTTAAATTTTGTTGATTTTGAACTTGGAAGTACTGTCAATTGAGTTCAATTGTAATTTTGAAATACAAAATTCAGGGTTATTTATGAATGGTGATGCGATTAGATTTTATTTGAGATTTGCATTTTCTTTTCAGCTCAGTCTGAATCATTCAGCTTAATAAGAAATCTATAACTGGAATTCAGGTCTATCAGATCTGGTGAAATGGGCAAATGAGCTGTTCACATTTAATTTTTATTATTATTAAAATCTAACTAAAGGACTACTTTTAACAGCTGTTGTAAAGAACGTGCGAGGTCAGTTCTATTTTAAAGTCAAACAAAATCCGTCCTATTTGAAAAGGACGACAACAATAAAACTGTTAATAGAGCTGACTGGAGCCGTCCTTTTCTTCAATATTAGAACTGTTTCCAGCTGCACTAAAACGGACGTTTTCCACTAGTGGGGTGGTGCTCCCTGGTAAGGGGTTTCTCTTTCTTATCACATGCTCATTTCTGCAGCTCTCTAGATCCTAGTAGTTACTGTTTTTGGAAGCCGTAGCATCATGTGATCCTCATATCACCGTGCTTTCTTATGAATGCCACTGTTTGCTAATTTGAGCAAGAGATATCTTGTAATTGCAGCTATATAACCTAGTATACTGTTGTTTCCTAATGATAGGAGAGTTCAATATACAGTAAGAAGCATAACTGATAAGGATAAAGAGGATTCTTATAGTTGAGTTGTTTGATTTGAATCTGTGCAGGATACGGATTCCATATCCATTTCAATTTGGTGTACCTACATTTACCGCAGGCGAGGCCTTCGCCATGATGGCTGCTTCATTTGTTGCTCTCGTAGAGGTTAGTTTTGCTCTTCTTATGTATTCTTATCACGGATATCAGAATCCAGATGCTCTGAGTTATATTTTAAAGCTCTTCTCTTAATTGGATATTTAAGAGTCGCATAAAGTATACTGAATATAGAGAATCTGATCCTTATAAATATATTTTATGATAAATTGCAGTCCACTGGAACCTACATCGCAGTCTCAAGGTATTCGAGCGCAACTCCTTTGCCACTTTCTGTTCTCAGCTGTGGTGTTGGTTGGCAGGTAATGTAACAAGAAATAAAGGTTTCTTACTGCAGGATAATCTATCTGAGTTCAGTTATCGTTGTTCTATGCACTATGCATCAGTCTTTATCCCTGTCACACTTGTTGATTACTCTCTAATGAAGCCGGTTGTGATTATGCTTTTGTCCCTTATTAATCGAATACCCAGGGCACATAGCTTATTCCTTGCTTGTTTTCTGGTCAATTTGAATATTAATCGTGTGCTTTTTGTCTTTCTTCTAGGGAGTTGGAATTTTATTTTCTGGATTGTTTGGCACTGTTACGGGGTCAACTGTATCTGTGTAAGTCATTTACGATCAAAGAAAATTGTTTTCAGTTATCTGGATGTATGCATTTTTTTAGTTTTTTTGGCTAAGTGTAAGAACTAGTTTTTAGTTTTTTTGGCTAAGTGTAAGAACTAGTTTTTAATTTTTTTGGCTAAGTGTAAGAACGAGAAAAGAAAACTAGAGTATGAAAATTTTTGTAAGTGTATGAATTTTTGTATGAAGTATTGATTTTGGCTAAGTATCTGAATGGTTTGAAAATATCTATCTCTGTAAGGTCAAAGATTGACCAGAACTGACCAGGTCAAAGTCTGACCGGGCTTGTTTGACCAGGTCAAAGTCAAGCTTGGTCTCCTTTGACCTGGTCTTTTTTTTGACTGGTAAAAATTTAGAAACGGCAGCGGGCCGTTGCTAGTCTAAATATCCGAAACGGTAAATCGGCCGTTGCTGATTAAAATTAGAAACGGATAAAAGGCCGTTGCGGGAAAAATTAAGCAACGGAAAAAAGGCCGTTGCGGGCAAAATCTAGCAACGGCCGAACTGCTCCGTTGCTAGATCCGTTGCTAACCGAGAGACGCAACGGCAACATTACCATTGCTAAAATTCGTCACACCATGAATTGCAACGGCCGTCCCCCGTTGCCCACACTTTTAGCAACAGATGAGCACCGTTGCTACCCCCAATTATGGTGTAGTGGTAAGAATCTTCATCCTTGAATACTTTCGGTTAAAGTATTCCCTCACCAGGGACGGATCCATGAATTTTAGTTGGGAAGGGCTGAACTCGGAACGAGATTTGTGTTGTGAAACGATTTTTTTTCCGGTATCTTAATTAGACGGATATAGCCAAAACTTGATTAAACCTACGATATGTCATCATTATTTCTTCAGTTCTTCACAGTCACTTCTTCTTCAACCTTCACAGAGAGACGAGTTTTTTTCTTGCTTACAATTTTACAAGGTATTACATATGACTATACCTGGGCTAAAATTTTTGGGCTCCCGACTACGAACTGGCTAACATGAGAATATATGACTATTACTACTACCTAAAAAAAATTGACCAAATTTAGGGACGGGCTGAAGCCAAGGTAAGACCCTTGCTAGGTCCGTCACTGTCCCCCACACACATTCGAACGAATGTACAACACATCCAATTAAGACGCACCTCCAGTATACTTTTCAATGAAAGCGTACGACTCGGCCCTGGGACAATCACATAGATATTAACCGGTACAATGTTTATGGGTGAAGTTAGAGAGATCCAATTCTTATCACAGAATTAAAAATACCCAATAGCCATGTAGAAATTTCCTTAAGCGGTAAAGTTTAAGAGTGAGATCCCATCAAAGTAGTATTTTCCATTGACTATATAGGGATATCCTCCTTCCGTAATCCCGACAAATGTCCTTTCAAGTCCTCTTATTACCAAAGTCCTCCTTTTATACTTCCAACAATTACGATTCAGCCCCTAGTCAAGATCCCTAATTGGGTCAAATCCCTTCTCTTTCCTTATTGGGCTTCCTTTGACCTTTGTTAATGAGCCCATAACTCCAACATGGGCTATTCTGTTTTTAGGTATCAACATAGGTTAGCCCAACTGAGAGCACTGTATTTTGGCACACTGTGGTTTGTTTTGCTAATCTCTCTTCATCACTACAACTGTTTTCATTGTACTTTTTACTTCGCTCTGCAAGTGTGAGTGTGTGACTACTTTTTAGTATCCTTCATATTACATGTATGAAAGCTATTGATTTGAACGCAATAGATCATTCAGTGCAGCAATACATCTCAAGTTTTTTTTTTTTTTTGAAGAAATACATCTCAAGTTTAAAATCAAGTTTTAGAACATATTTAGCATCAAAATGTTTGTTCATTCCATCGGGAGTCGAACCCAGGTCGCAGGATTCAAAGTCCTGAATGCTAACCACTACACCATAGAACCAATTTGTTGTCCATTTTGTATCAACAAACTACATAACAGAGAATTCACTACCTTCATTCTAAGTCCATCTAGCCGCTGTCCTTGTCACACCAACAATATCTTTCCATGAATCATCATCTCCTAGTTTAATTATTGTTAACCACACTTACATGTATTTGAAGCATTGGTCGATCCAAACTGATTGAGCAAGTGGTGAATGAAGACAATATATAGGTAATAGAATCCAAGTATAAAATGACAATCTCACTTGCAAATTTTATATATAATTAATCCTCTGGTTGATTTTGTATACACATTTGAGGTGTAAAGTTTGCATAAATTATATGAAGAAAACATACACTTTTTGTCCAATGTTTTGGAATTTCTTATGGACCCATATTCACTATATGTGTCTATGATCAGTGTAAACAGCAAGAACAATTCAAAAAACACTTAATAATATATTTCCGTAAAAAGTGATTTTAAACGACTACTTCTTGTTAGATTCCCCTCCTAATCTTTGATTAATTCAGCTTCTTGATCCAAACTTCTTCGTCTTGATTTGTTAATTGGCCCCTATGGTACGTAATGACGACGATGTTGGATATTTTTAACAAGCCTCTGATTTTGTAGGTTGTATGACAGGGTTTCGGTGATCGACCTGAACAGAAACGTCGTTTTCATTGTTATCTGTTGATGAAGAGACATGTCCATGGGCACTGAATAGATGCCTGTTGAAGATGAAAAAACATCTTCAATGGATGCGAATCCCTCTATAAATGGCTTACTGGTTTCCATTCAAAACACATCTCATCTATCTTTGTTTCTCTCTTAACAGGTAATTCACAAACAATTTTGTGTGTTCTTGGTTGGGTCAAGGTTGTACAAGCTTTGAACTCAACATTGTTGTGGGGCTTCAAGTATCCTGACAACAATATTCGTTTGACCTAATTGTATTCGCCAATCTAATTGGAAATGGTCAAATAATTATCGAAAAAAATCTATTGTTAGAGCCTTGAACCCAGTGTCATTTTCCAACAGTTTATGATGAAGATGAAAATATCAGTGCATGTACAGTGTTACAGTGTAGATACTTGGACTATTTTCAGTTTCCATATGTACACGACATTACGTGAGGTTTGTAATTTCCAGGCATTATTTTCATCTCTGTGGGTAAGATAATCAAAACTAAGATTGAGACGACATCGGATGTCGACGGATAACACGTTCGTTCGTTTCGAAGAGTAAGTTGACTACAAAAAAATCGATAGTCACGAATGTAGGCGTCAATTTGATTAACTTAATCAACATATAACAAACAATAATTGCATCAATTTGCGGAGAGATCTTGATGATCAGAGATAAGGAGATGTGTCCGTTCCATGATTTCTGCTGTGTCGGGAGACTGACTATACAGCCTAGAGAATCAGGGAGAAGGTGTGTATGCGTCTGTTCTACATTATTGTGGTCCTATAGAAGAAGTAAAAAATCATCACCGGTGAAATCTATCTTTTATCACTAGACTGCCTTGAGTCTGCACTCAATGATTTTACCACTCTACTAATCGACTGGAGAGACATGCGCAATGCACATGAGTTTGCACTTGACGATTTTACCACTGTACTGATCGACCAGAGGGACAGTGCGCAATGCACATGAGTCTGCACTCGGACAATGTATGAGTCTGCACTCGATGATTTTACCACTGTACTGATCGAACGAAGGGACAGTGTATGAATTTGTACTCAATGATTTTACTACTCTACCAGGGGGACATTGCAAACATTAGGAGATTACCAAAGTTGAGAATATTTTACCATGACTTTGTAACCACCGTACAGACGCATCTACCTTAATAGTGACAGCGGTTAATTAGTCAACCAGAAATAAATTAAGGAAACCTATAATTAGCAGCCACAAGGCACTATCCTGCTAATTCATACCTAACCAGTTCAAAGTCATATTCTGTCTCTCAAACTATCACACCTTCAACTGCAAATACATCTTTCTGTTGGTATAGAAGAACAATTCGCAACAACGATCTACCATTCAAGCTAACTGCAACTACTCATGTCATCAAGGCGTGGTGTAATTACGGAGGATGCAGCCAAATATTGGATATGGATGAAGAGCAAACCGGCTGGTGATGTTGAAAATGTGTTTTATGGCACTAATACAGCAAGCTCCAACAAGCTTGTTGTTGGTGATCAAGCTAATAATTGGGAAGAACGTGCCTTTGCAGTAGATTCAGCTGGACCTCTTGGGGGATTTATTTGGCCTCCAAGATCTTACTCATGTAGCTTTTGTGAAAGAGAATTCAGGTCAGCACAAGCTTTGGGTGGGCATATGAACGTACATAGGAGGGATCGAGCTAGACTTAAAGAATCTAATCCTTCAATTGATCAATATAGTCCCAACACTAACAACATCCATCGTGCTGTGGTTTACAGTTCTGACCATAGTATTGCATCACAGCTACCTCTATCATCAGCGCATGAGATTAGAGATGTCAAGGATGCGGCGGAGAAGACCATATTGCTGGTTTCGCCTTCCTTTGCTTGGCCTCCCACAGTTGTACATGATAACAATTACGCACATATGAAGGAAGCAGCAGGATCGATACTTCTTTCGCTAGATCTCCCACAAACAGCAGATCCGGTTTTGGTTAGGGTCCTTAGTAGAAGTGGTAATAGCAGTAGTAATAGTACTGTCGTTTGTCAATCATCAAAGCTTGATGAAGAGAAAAGTTTGTCCGAAGTACGTAAAATAGAATTAACTAAGGAGGATATCAAGGGAGATGCCGGTTCAGCTGTGACCTTATCAAGTAATATTGACTCAAACAGGCTTACACTGTCTAGTAACAATCATCATCATGCATCAACAATTGTTAACAAGAGACGTCGAAAAGAGATACAACCGTCCTTTCCCCTCTCCCTGCTTATGCCAACAGCTGCTGGTTCAGCATCCTCAGTTCTTGACAAGGAGAAAGGGTTACTCTATAGTAGTTATAACTCATCCATGGATGAGTTAGATCTTGAGCTCCGGTTATAAGGTGGTGACAGATTCTCCGTGCACAAGTACTTGGACTTCAAAGAAACCGTATGTACCTATTTAATCCATGTTTATCAATTTCTTATATACTTAGCTTGTCTAGTTATCATTGGCTTCAGCTGCTACCTACTTATATAAACATATATAATGATCTTGGCTAGATGTACAAGTCTTTTACAAATTATCGGCAACAAAATTACACAATTATTTGATATTGAGAAATAAAAGTATACTATTAATGAAATGATTATTGTTTTCGTGTACATTTTCTTAGCAGCTTGAAAGAATTCATTTTGAGATTTCAGTTTAGGCATCTAAAATCTCATAACAAGTCCCACCAGTTCCCTCTATTACACTCTCAACAGATTGATCATCTCCCAAAAGAACCTGTTTTATTTGGGGGCTGTGGTGATTAAATTGGGACTGCGGTGGTCAGAAAGTCGTCATTGTTTTTGCTTCTTACTGTGACGACTTTCTTATCACCACACCCCCAACCAAACCAGGCAAAAGAAGGCCGAGTTCCCAACAAAGATCATGCATTGTATCATCTGCCCAAGGTTCTAACAAGAAAGAAACAAACACCCAAAACCAAACAAATGGATTCCCCAAGATGTGTATAAGTCAGTTTGCATTCCTTTTTCTTTGTTTTCCTGAGAAATCGTATGCACATTTCCTTTGTTCACAAAATGCCATTAAGTTGTGTTCTGTTTTCAACTTTTTGTTTTTGTATCCATTCTTTCTTGTAAAACCATCCAAAAATGCTCCCACCAACTCTCTGTGAAGTCACATTATGATTATTTACTAATTCAAATTTTCACCAAACTCTGAAATAAGAAAGAATATTATGGCATCATCGATCGGGTCAGAGAGTGTCAGGTCCTACCGGGATTTTTGTTTCTATTGTAGTTATATTAGTAACGTCGTACGTATATATCTGTCAGGAAAACGAAGAACCCTATGTAATATGTACCAATTATACGTACTATAATGCTCTGTACTCCGTATCTTATCATTATTTTTGCATCCTGCACAAAGAATCTTTTGGGATCCATATGTAATATGGGTCTCTATAAAATTATCCAGCCTTGATTTTCTAGCTTGCCTTGCTGTCATTTCGTCAAGGCTCTGATCAACGCATCAAGTTGCTGCACTAGAGTTCAGAAGAGGCGCCAAATAGCAAAGCAAGCATTGCATGTGCGCGTACCTTTGTGCTTGATGCTCTTCAGTCTTCATACCCATATAGTGCATATGCAAACTGACTTCCTGAGTGACAAGATTTTTAAAAGCATCATCAAGCTCTCCTTGAGCAGGTGCTGCAAGAAACTCCTTAGCATTCTTTAAACTATCCATATTTCCAGGGGCGGATCTAGGATTTAAGATTGGGGGGGCGCAAAAAAAATTTCCCCTAGCAATTGAACTTTTTTAGGTTGCCCCTTATAAAATAGGCTTACACTCTAAAAATTTTCCCCTGGCACATGCCAGGGGATGCCTGGCTTTGGATCCGCCCCTGCATATTTCATACAGCAAAACTATACAGAACCGCGCAGTTATCAAGTCGAAAAAATCTGCTTAAAACAAGAGTAACAAAGCAGGGGAAAATTCGGGTAGGGTCAGTCGGCCACCAATTGCCAATAGGCTCTCCAAGCCCCAAGCTAAGCCTTTCAAAATTACCGCACAGCGTGTTTTTTTTTCTTTTTACGCCCCCACTTTTTTTTTTAACGGAAAAATTGATTTAACTTCAAAGTATTCCTTCCACCAGTTCTACTCTGGGCCCACTCCCTGAGCAGACCCAGCCAGCTGGACTCGCCCCACTGCTAATCCAACCGACATCCTAACAACAAGATCCAATCACACTCTATCCAATCACTCTAGTTAATCACTCTCTATTCCCTAGTGGGAATCAATCCTCCTACCTCTCAATTTAACCTCTCTACTCTAGCTATATATTTTAGAGAGTATCTCTACCACTTTATTTTTTCTTTCAGCACATTCTAACATTGCCATACTGGAAATAACCTGAAAAATGTTTTCAATATCGTGAACTCAATTAACTAAACACCAAGGAATGTTGTCATGATCTCTGATAACTGCATCCACGACAAGCTTTGGGTCCAGTTCAAATTGTACTGCCTCTCCCTGCTCCTTAGCCCACTTGACCACTTCGTATAGGCCCTTACATTCAGCTTCCACAGCACTATCCACTCGTTTTTTAGATAGACGTTAACGCTATCTGCTTGAGTAGGTTGCGTAAGTGGAGTTGAGATGTTAGGAGATGGGTTCATATACGTCAGTTTGTTAGCAAAACAACAAAGAGAGCACGAGAGTTTCTGGACGGAAACCAACTGCTAGCTACACATAAGGACGTCCTTTTGGATCTACATAGATGAAACCATGAATACGTTATTCCTGTTTTAGAAGTGTTCAACGTTTGCACGTTATTTATCAGTCGATTATAAATAGAGACCATACACACACTAATTGGAGTGTTCAAACACAGATCTAAAGACAGGCAAGGTGTTTAGAGATTGAAGAGAGAAATGTTTCACAAATTTTGTTAACTTAGAGATGTTGATTCTTGAGAACAACGTTGCCGGACTGGGGTGGAAACCGGACTGCTTAGTCTTGCAGGTGACAAGTTGCACCGTGCATCTCTTTTAGGGAAGATTTTCATTTTAATAAAATCAAAGCCGTATATGATAAGTCATTTACTTTGAGTAAAAATAGGGATTTCACCTTTTTTTGAAAAGATTTTTTCTCTTTTTATTAACGTTAGAAAATTTTCCACCTTTATTGATCCTCTCAAGATATTGGGAATCAGCATTTCATAATCTATCTTTTACTTTAGGGTTTAGACATCCATCACCACCACTCTTCCCACCACCACCACCACCACCACCGCAATGGCCATGTCTCACATTACTATTAGTGGTGGTGAAAAACACCAATCCCATTACTTTGAAACTAGTAGTACTAGTTATTGGAACAAGTTGATCAAATTTCCAAACCCAGAGTTTTTCATGAAACTAACCCTTTTCGTATTCTTAGCCACTTCATTTGTATTTCTCTTCTCTTTATCCGGATGGATTAGAGATCCATTGTTGTTCATTAGTACTCTTAATACCCTTACCACCACAAAATGTCCAGAGATTATAGCGAAAACGAAAATCGTCGAAAACGCTGAGTACAAAACCAACATTTCTCATTTGGTTTTTGGTATAGGAGGTTCAGCAAATACATGGGGAACCCGAAAACATTACGCCGAGTTATGGTGGAAGCCGAACGTAACGCGTGGGTATGTATGGTTAGATGAGAAGCCTAATGGGACATGGCCAGAGAATTCAATACCGTATCAGGTTTCGGAGAACGTGACCAAGATATTCAAGCGTGGGTCTATGCCTGCCAACCGGATAGCTAGAATTGTGCTGGAGAATTATAGATTGGGGCTGGAGAATGTGAGATGGTTTGTCATGGGTGATGATGATACTGTCTTTTTCACTGAGAATTTAGTTGCTGTGTTGTCAAAGTATGATCATAAGCAAATGTACTACATAGGTGGGATTTCGGAGAGTGTCGAACAGGATCTAACACATTCGTATACAATGGGTTATGGTGGTGCTGGTTTTGCTATTAGCTATCCCTTAGTGGAGCAATTAGTGAAAGTCTTAGATGGGTGCATTGATAGGTATTCGTTTTTATGGGGTTCTGACGAGAGAGTTGGAGGCTGTCTGAATGAGATTGGGATTCCCTTGACGAAAGAACTCGGCTTCCATCAGGTACACATTGTTCGTCAGACTGCAAACTGCTCTATCGTCTTGTTTAATGTTCTGACAATGGTGTGTAATTTTGCATCTGCAGGTTGATATTCACGGTGATCCATACGGTTTATTGGCTGCGCACCCAGTGGCACCGCTTGTCTCGTTGCATCACCTCGACTATCTGAAGCCAATTTTCCCAACCAGTACTAATCAAATCGATTCGTTGAAAATGCTGGTGAGTGCATACAAAATGGACACAGCGCGAACCTTGCAGCAGAGTTTCTACCATGATTGGCAACGGGATTGGACCGTGTCAGTATCTTGGGGTTACACTGTCCAGATATACCCGAGGTTCGTGCTGGACAGTCTGCTTAGAACTCCATTTCAGACTTTTCAAACTTGGGGCAGTTGGAAAGATGAACCTTTCACGTTCAATACTCGTCAGATGAGTCCTGATCCTTGTGAACAGCCGCTTATTTACTTCCTAGACGACGCAAGCAATGGTAATGGAGTTGGAGGAGAGAACGAAACGGTGACTTCGTATAAGAGGTTTGTAGCTGAGCCATGGAATGAATGCAACGAAGATCACTTCCGTTCTGCTTTGGCTTTGCATACTATTAACATTACGGCTTCAAAGATGGATCTGGACATGTTGAGCAAGGTGAGATTATAGCATCTGTTTGTTTATTAGTGCGAATTTCAGATTGCGTAAACAACTTTTCATTAGAAATTGTTGTCAGAAATTTATTAAGGTTTCGACTGATGGGCCGCAGGCACCACAAAGACAATGCTGCGAGATCACCACCCCCTTTACCGGTGCGGAAGACAACATTATTCAGATTAGAATCAAGAGTTGCAGTTATGAAGAAGGTTTTTCTCTGCCTCGCGGCGGATAAAGCAACCGATCACTTATACGTGTAAATACTGAAAAACTCTCCATTAAATGTGTAGAACAAAGACAATACAGCATGGTAAGGAAATGCAATTGAAGCTTTGTTCTTTACTTTTTCTTTTTGATGGTTGTGTGATGTTTTAAAACAGAAATTCATGTTCTTAACTATACCGAATTCGCTCTAGTTTCGCTAATTTCTAACAATTTAAGAACGTGTAAGCATTACGGCCGTGTCTTAAACAACTCTACTGCAGCATCTATACAATAATAATCTCATCTTCCATGCAGCTTCTTAGTCTTATTTCTGTTATGTTTGAGCCGCCATATATACGTGATATGTCACAACATTCTCTTCTTTTTCCTTCCTGCAAAGCGAAAAATACAGAAATCAGAAATCTCAATGTGTATAAGCCTGCATTGCAAAAATCAGTGTGTATGACGTTTATTCACTTACTCCGCCAACGTATCTCTTTGCTGGTGAGATGACACGAATTTGAGAAATCCAATCAGCTGAATGGTTACCAGTAGACGAACAAGCTGGCAATCTGCGATCCCATTTCCTACCGTAATTGGTAACAATCTCATACCCACCAGGTTTCTGCTCAACAGAATCAAGGAAGAAGAAATGTGGAGTTTCGCATGGATTCTTAGTAACCCATCTAGTGTTAAACATGAACGCAGGTGGTTTGTACACATTCCTCCAGGGAACGAATGTCTGGAGAGGTCTCTCTAGATTACTCGGAGGAAAAATGTTTTCGTAGATCAGAGCCGAGTATCCCCATGAGATAGAAAATGTCCAGTTATTTTTCTTCTGGTAACAGATGGATTGTTGTAACAGACGAGACGAATCGACTCTGGATACGTTCATAAAGAGTTTTAGAGATTGAAACACATTCATTGCAGGGTAGAGGGGATTTGTGTAGTCGAGATGGTGAAGGGAGATTATTGGAGTTTGTGGATGAGCTGACAGGAAACCCGAAATGTCACCGTGCAGATCAATCTGTAAAGAAACACGTCGAGTTAGTCATGGCAATTATGAAACGAGTGTTTTGAGTTGTAGGATGGAGTACAGAAGAACAGATTACCTGATGAAATCCCGGTTCAAGTGTAAGCGAAACTCCTAAATCAGATATACAGGATTGTAGTATAAGATCGCTCCCGTACAAGTTTGGATATCTCTTGATGCAGTCATCTAGGTTTCTTGCCAATGCCTTGGCAAGTGGGTAGCTCAAAGCATAACCAGCACCACCAAATGCCATCCGAAACGAATGATCAGCGTTCGAACCCACAGCCTCAGAGTTACACCCAATGTAGTAGTACTCGTTGTGATCGTACTTGGAAAGAATCTCAACGAGATTATCTATAAAAAGAACCGTGTCATCGTCGGCCATCACATACCATTTCACACCTCTCGGGACTTCCAGAAACGTCTCCTTGATAACACGCACCATCCGAACTGCGAACGGCATTGCATGTTTGTTGAAGTCCTTGAATCTGGAGATGTTTTCAGACACACGGTAAGGAGGTGAGAACGGAGACCATGGCAGGTACTCTTTCGGAGGAGGTACATCGAAAAAAACGTATCCCCTGGTTACATTTGGCTGCCACCATCCCTCAATGTACTGTCTCCTGGTTCTCCACGTACTGGCGGAACTTGCAATTCCGAAAACAAGGTCGTTAATGTCAGTGTTAGTGTACAAGTACCTTCCTTGTCGTCGAAAGATTAATGAGTTGAAAAATGCGGTAGACTGTCCAGAAGGATTTGATACTAGAATGCAGACTGCGTATAACACAAGTCCTGCAACTGCCAAAGCTCTACACAAATCCCCACCAGATAGTTTAGTTAAGTGTTGCTTGATTGCACTGGGTTTAACACCACAAAAGGACATTATGCGCAGCTTGGCAACAGAATCGCTTGTTCAGAATGTCTGTCTACGGACCAGTAATGCGTGTTATAAGTAATTACCAAAAGAGGTGAGAAAAGAATCATTTTATTTGCTCCTCAAAACACAAGATAAACACTACATTGTCAGTAAAACAAGGAAGTTCCTTGATCATTTCAGTGGCGCACAGCACAAGTGCACAAGTGTCTGCCAAAGAGAACTTCATCTTGACAGTTACAGAATAAGTTAATGCATTTCTTTTGTGATCAGTAAAGAAACGAGAAAAGAAGCAGTAAATCAATCAAATGTCCTAAAATGAGATGGGTCAGCCATCATTGCCAGCCAATCTCCTGGTTCTCGTGACATGACATTCTTTTAAGCGTACATACAAATAATGCCCGTAAAGTGCGTCGCGGATACGTGCTAGGCAGGCAACAGAAATTCCTGGAGGCTTCTCTCTAACAGCAGGAGGGGATTTAGCAAAGACTGATGAAAATTGACAGGCCAGTACTATAGTCTAGTCTATGGAGCACAAGAGATGGATCAAAAAGGTGAATGGATACCCGATTGTTATTCGGGTATCCATGTTAATGGTATTGGGTTTGATCTGGTTGGATGTGTGCCGGTATTGGGCTTGATCTGATTTGGTGTGTGTCGGTATTGGGCTTGATCTGGTTTAGGTGTTAATTAGGGTTTAGATTGTTAATTAGGGTTTAGGAAGATAAAACCCTCAGTATATAAACACAAGGGGGGCGAGTTCCTCCCTCATAGAATACAACCCTGCCGTCTCCATCATACATTCAGGTGTATCCTCAGAAGAAGAAAAAAAAAGAAAACGATGGTTATAATTTTATGAATTAGGCTATCTGGTAATTTGTTTATTTGATTAATCACTAAAGTGTTAATCTGTTTGAATGTAATTACCAGATTCTAATTCATCAGATTCTATCTTTCGTTAACATACTATAGAGCGAGAAGGGCATGGGATGCAGTTGAGACAACCGATGCATTGACGTTATGATGAATAGATGTACCGGTGAGATTTGATGGTATATGATGAAGAAGTGAGTCGTGTGGTGGTGTCATGAGACCCTTTTATGGTCACCTGAAACACTTACCTGACTGACTTCTTCATTATATACCAACACTCCCTCCAACCAAAAACCAAGATATTGTTGCATCTGAAATCGGAGTGGTGTGTCAACCCAGCGCACTTGACCTTGTAATTCTTTTTTTTTTTTGGGGCTCAGCAATGACTGCTGGAATAATTGCCAGTGCTGTATCACTGGGCCGTATTGGGCTTGATAACGCTTCGGCTGGACATTAGGGCTCAGTGACGTCAAACATAAATATATCTTCACAGAACAAATATACTGCCGCCTCCATGTCTCTCTCTATTTCTAGATCTATAATCCAAAACTCTCTCAACGGAAAATCTAATCTCCTTGTCCGCAGGGACGGACCTGCTTGAGGCTTAGGGGGCTTTAGCCCGTCCCAAGTTGTGTAGTTTTTTTTAGGTAGTAATATGTTGGCTATATTTTAAAGCAGCCCACTAACCTTTATATATTTTGACGTTAGTCTACTTTTTTTAAGGTATTTTTACAACCTACGTGAGATTAGAGAGAAAAAACTAAGTTTACCCGACGATATCTGTGTGAGTTTAGGGATAACTGATTTGTTTAGCTTCAGTTCAATTGCTTGATCTTTTTTTCTAAGACTTTTGTTATATGGGTGCCAAATTTTGTTTTTTTAGTGTTTCGTTTTAATTAAGATTGGTTATATCGCCTAATTAAAATATCGGGAAAAAAATCGGCGGCCTCCGGCCGCCTAATTGCCAACGTTTCACTCACAAAATTTTAGCTCATCCCAACGAAAAATCCTAGGTCTGTCCCTGCTTGTCCGTCATTCAGATTCAGCACTATGGAAGAAGCAGACGATCGTAATAGGATTTTTCAGTGTATTAGAAATAAATGATGTCTTTGATACATTTCCTAATACATTTGATTAATCCCATCACACTATCTTGATCTTGAAATTTAAAGAAACATTATGTCCTGATAGTAAACATTTCATAGATCTGTGCTCTTGATTTCTCTATCTATGTTGTATAGGGTTGTGTCACTAAAGAAGCTAATTAGTCTTTGGGAATCCATTGGTGATGAATTTCAGTGAAAAGCCCCGTTTATTCATTTTTGTATCAAAGAGTGCTCATGTGTCACAGTATCTATGATGGTGAAGCCATAGAAGCTATAATAACAAGTTGAGTGCACGTGCGTTGCACGTCAGTGAATGCTATGTGTTTAATATTATCGTGTAAGAAAATTCTACACCAAACAAATAAACTTGCCTCACCAGCTCTACGACCGTTCAGTGTGTTGTATGAGTCGCATTTTGGGTGTTCTTGGAATGAAACAACCCCATTTGCCTTTTGGCTGGATTAATTAGTTTGGTTTTACTCCTTGTCGGCTAAAAAAACATAAGGTGCAAGAGAAACTTCTTCATCTTCCTCGAGTAGTTTTTTTTTTTTTTTTTTTTTTTTGAAAACTTCCGCAAGTAGTTACAGTACTTGGGTTTCTCTTCATTTTTATGAGTTTTCCATTTCAGAATTAAAAAATTAAAAAGAAGAGTGGTTACCTAAATGGATTTCATACTGAAAGCTAAAAGATATCATTATGCACTACTTGATTACATAACTTGGTTTCCAAAAGATTTGAAAACATGCAGCAACCAAATAGAGCTTTAAGGTTGGTGTTGTTCTTGTTGATTATGAATCATGATATCATGAATTATGAATTTTGATGATTATGGACAAAATTTTAGGGCTTTTGATGTTTCGATGATAATTTGGGGAAATTTTGTTTATATGATTTTTTTTAAAGTACGTTTATATGAATTTTAGATCTGTTTGTTTTTGGCGAATTGGGAATTTTATCCAGAAGGTCTAAAATTTTTTTTCTTTGGGTTCATTAACTACATACAGGTCTACTATACGGGTTTGGTGTTACGCTAATGGTTGAGGAGGGTGGTGGTTTGTATATGAAACCGGTACTCTTGCTGAAGGTGGTGGTGGCGGAGGAGGAGATGGTGCTGGTGGTGCGTCAAGACAATGGAAGAGTACCCCTCAATTCGAACGTGCGACTGTTTGAGAGAAGAAGAACAGTCGAGAGAAAGAAGGATTGTTCTTTAATTATTAAATTTACTAATTTACCCTTCACTATCTTCTTTTATTACGGTGAAGGCAATGAGAAATGTAAAAGTACGGAGGACAACTTAGTCATTTACTGTCGGTTGAAATATTTTTGTGACGGAATTTTTTTTCAGTTTTTTCATTGATCAGACGGCTGTAGTTTAAAGTTTGAAGATCCTACGGCTACGAAGGGTAAGGGTTTGAGATAGAGTTGTTTGCATTAAAAAGGGGGGAGATAACTGAGCTGTGAAATTTGTGTTCGAAAATGAGTTGGTATTTTTCTTTTTTTGGGCTCCTAGAGGCTTAGATAATCCTAAATTACTCAATGTCTAAAGTGCTTGGCGATTGTTGAAATATTATACAATTTAGTCAGTAATTTATCCGTCATTGTTGAAAATTTTGTTCATTGTTTGAAAATCTCTATTTAAGAATGACACGGTTGGTAGCTTCCGCTTGTCCATTACTCTGGGCATAATATGGAGCTGAAAAATTATGTCTGATACCCATTTCGTTGCAGAAATCCTTGATTAAATTTGAATCAAATTGTTTCCCGTCATCCGAATACCAAACCTGCATATGATATTTTCCCATAAGAAGCGCTTCACATGATGTCTTTCCACATGTACCAACGGCACCGCTTCAACACATTTGGTGAAGTAATCTGTGGCGGCGAGTACGAACTTCACTTTTCCAGGGGCTAGAGGTAACGGACCGACAACATCCAATCCCAATTTAGCAAAAGTCCACGGACTTAAAACTGGGTGCAATTCGTTGGCTGGCCTCTTTGGAACAAGTGCGTGTTCCTGACACTTGACACATTTCCTCGCATACTCCTTAGCATCCTTCTGCATGAATGGCCAGAAAAAACCTTGGGAAAGCACTCTATGTGCAAGGCTCCGTCCGCCAGAATGATTTCCACATATCCCCTCATGTGCTTCTGCTAGGATCAGTTGTCCTTCATCCATGGATATGCATCGTAGGAGAGGCTCTAAGGCTGCTGGTTTTCGGTACAACTCTCCTTCGACATATCTCCATGACTGTTCGAGAAGAAAAAAACATATCTCCATGCATTTTTAGTTACCTTTGAAGAGAGATACTTTTCTCCTGGAAGTTCTTTTCTCCTGAATATTTTAAGGAAACCCTTGGGGTAAAAGTGTAATCAAAATTTCAAGGAAAAACCCTACAAACAGATAAGGAAACCCTATGAAAACAACCTATTAATAGCCTACCTTGGTAGAATAAAATCGTCTGTCCCTCCCCCCTGTCTCCTTCTTTTCCATGTCTCCACATATCCAAGTTATTTCTCTTGTGCCCCACCCAAAATCAAACAATTTCGATGCACTCCCTTCCCATCTCTGTGGTACAGGGGGAGACAGAGGATCTGGGACAGACGATTTTATCACCAAGCAAGCTCTGATAAGTATGTGAAGACGGCCGGCGATGTATATGATATGATGAATTAGGGTATCTGGTGATTAATCCGTTAATCTAATTGTTGTTATTAGCAGATGCTAATTCACATATTCCATCTTTCGTCGACATGATATATATCAGGAGATGCGGCGGAGCCTGTAGTGAGCTGACATGATATATTCAGTTACTTACTGGAAGTGTTAGTCTGGTGTTGTTGTCATGAATGAACTCTACACTAAGTTGCTCCTAGAAATTTCATCATACGTTTAGCATTCTGATATATATTGTGCTTGATCACAATCACAAGAGTAGTGTATGCTAAATGTATGATTAAATTTCTAGGAGTAGTTTACATGGTTGAAGTAATAAAACCATCATCTGGATTCCTTTTGTATGGGTGCACCAAACGAAGGTTGTTGCTGGTACTTACGTAATGCTGATGCAGTTGGAGAGGTGGAACAGGTTGTCTGTGATGTGTACTGTGAACCCATAGTCGAATGATGGGTTTGACCTGGTTGGATGTGTATTGGGCTTGATCTAATTAGGGTTTAGAGTAGGGGTGAGCAAAATGGTCCGGATCCGCAAATCCAACCCGCAACCGTCCACAAATTTGCGGATAAAAACAAAACCGCAAGAGCTATGGGCCGGACACGGTTGGATTTTTCAATCCGCACCATTTGGCGGACCGGACGCGGTTGAATTTTTGGATCCGCGGATTTAACCGCAACCGCAGGTAGTATAGTAATTATCTTGATATCCTAGGGACAACTATGGAAAGTCCTAAAACAAGTTCAGAATAATCTCGTTCTCTTTCAACTGCGTCTCTTCTTTCATTCTCAACTGTGTTCTTCTTTGATTTTCGGTTAGTTCTCAACTTTCAATTAGTTCTCTTCTTCTTTCACTTCTCTTCTTCACATCTGTTTTACTAATTAGTTCTCTTTTTCGTCTGTTTTTGCAGAAAATTGAAGACATCCTAAAAAAACAACCTATTCTCAACTAATTACTAATTGTTGTTGTATTATCTTCTATACATGTATTTAATCAAACCCAACCTGTCGTTTTGCCTAAAATGGTGATTTTGTTGTTTTTTGAATGAAATTATAATTCTAGGGTTTCAGAAATTAGGGATTTCTATTTAGGGATTACTGAAATCGAAAGAAATTACATGAAATTGTTATTCTTTGATTTGATTTTGTTGTTGTTTGAATGAAATTTTAATTTTAGGATTTTCTGTAATTTCATTATGTTCTGTAACTGTTAATCGAACATGATTTAGGTAAGTTATGTGTGTTTCAATTGATTTATTAGCAATGAATTTTTGAATGAAACTAGAATACTTGTTGTATTGGTAGGTGTGAATCATTTTTTGCTTCTGGGGCGGATTGCAAAGGGCGGTACTGCTGCTGGGGGTTCCGATATATTCAAGATTGTCAAGGTATGCTTCATTTTAAGTTCTTTGTACAGGTGCTAATGTAATTGTCCTGTTTATCCTTCAAACTGTAGTTAGCTATTACTGTTGGTTATTGGTTCTTATCAACTCTGCAAGCATCCCCCTTTCCGTTTCCCTTGTACTGTTTTTATATGTTTGCATATATATTTACGTAAATGGAATCTATAAGGTACAAGGCTTACAAGCTGTACCTTCTTTTGTACTCTTCCTGGAAAAATGGTCATTCGTAATAAGTAGTTCATTTGTAGTCTGTATGCAGAACTTTTCCTACCACAAACACAGGAACATCCATTTGAATAGCCTTATCATTGTAAACCTTAGTAGGCAGTGGCTAGAGCAATAGTTTTTACATATGAACATCCAGCTGTAGCTCGAAAAAAAGGTTGCACCTATCCTGATGAAGCCATGCTAAGTATCAAAGTAGACTTGAACTTAATAATTAGTAAACCTCAGTAGAGGCAGTGGCTAGAGCAATATTTTGGATCTGTAGATGTTGTCATTATAGAAGTAAGAATGCTTCACCTTTCATCTTGCTTCCTTTCATTTGTTGATTAATCTAGTGTCTGTTATCTTCATCTTGCTTCCTTTCAATTTTGATACTTTCTGTGACTGATTTGATTTGACTAAATGCTTTCATTTTGCAGATGCGTCAGAAATATTGGAGGGAATTCCAGACATCTACCTTGTGGATTGAATCAAAAAGCTTTTGCCCTTTGCTTTCACTTGCTCTGTCACTAATACCCTTTGCTTTAAGTTTAAGACTTTAAAGTTTAAACTGTTACTATGTCTGTAAGGCAAGACTTGAAACTGTTTGTGAAGTGTTTATTTGGTTTTTGAACTGTAAGGCAAGACTGTTAACTGTCTTTGAAGTGTTTTCTGCTTTTCCTTGCATTTTTTTCAGTGTCTGTTTTTTTTTTTTTTTTTTTCTGCCTAGGATCCGCGGATATCCGCATCCGATCCGGCAATCCGCGGTTGTTGGGTGCGGACACGGTTGAAACCATCCGCATGTTTTGACGATTGGTTGCGGTTACCCCCTAATCCGCAACCGTCCGTCCGTTGCTCACCCCTAGTTTAGAGTGAAAAAACGATGGTTATAATTTTATGAATTAGAGCATCTCCAACAGTGGGTGAAGATCTTAATTTTTATTGCCACCTAAGATTTAAGACCCAAAATTCTTAAAAATCAATCTCCAATAGTAGGGTCCTTGAGTTTAGGAGTGATGACATGGCTTAGAAAAGGTGTTAGCCAAAGTCTTAACTAGACTTTCGGGAAGACCTTCAATTTTATTTATTTTCCTTTAATAATTATCTCAAATTAAATCAAACGGTTAAGATTTTATCCTTACAAAATATTTTAAAGGTTAAAACAACACTGTTGGAGATAGTTTATTGGGGTTAAGGTTACTACACTTAAATCCTTCAAAATAAAGGTCTAAATAAGACCTCCACATAAGAATATTTTCACCCACTATTGGAGATGCTCTTAGGCTATCCGGTAATAATTTGATTACCATTGCCACTGGGCTTTATTGGGCTTGATGAGTACTAGGGCTCAGTGAAATGACCTCAAACATAAATAGATGCCTCTTCACTTTTTACTGAACAGATATACGGCCGCCTTCATTTCTCTCTCTGTCTAGATCTATATCTTCCAAAACTCTCATCTCCCTCCCATAGAAAAGATGAAGATGATGTTAGAAATTAAAGAAAAGAGCAGACGATCGAAATGGTGTAATTGGGTTGGCAAGTGTGTTAGAAATCTAAATTTAAGCAGTCTTTGGTACATTTCATAACACACCTTGACAATTCAATCACACTATCTTGATCTTGAATATTAATAAGGAAGGTCATGGATTTTCTAACAAAACCCTCCTGAACATCAAATTAATTGAAGGTATTATTATAGTTCCATAGATCCGTCTTCTTGATTTCTCAATTTTTTGGATTTGCAGTGATTATTGTCTATGAATCTATAGATGATCAATTCAGATGAATTCCAGTGAAGAGCCTTTTTTTTTTCCAGTATTTATAATGGTGATAAATGTTATAATACCAAAGCTGTATTCTGCTTTTGGAATTTGTGCTCGAAAATGAGTTCGTATTTGGCATTTTTGGGATCTTAAGAGGCTTGGATATCCTAAAATCTCTCTATGTATTTGTCATTGTTGAAAAATCTCTATTTAAGAATCCACAGTATGCTGAATTTCAGTGAATGGCCTTTAGCTATCTGATGTGAAGTTGCAGCGATTTGTCCAGTTTATCGAAATCTCAATTTGCATCTGATCCTGCCCAAATTTTGCATATAAGAGTCTGTGGATATCACCTATGCTTTACAAGGTGTGAAATAATACTTCGGTTCCAGGCAAGATGTGACTTGCAGTAGTATGTATGGTTCTGTTTCTATGGAAATCCCAAAACACATCATCCTCCCCTGTCCGTTTGCCAAAGCAGTTTGATCTCTTACTTATCAGTCATTTCTTGCAAAAGATACTTATACTGGGTTGTAAAAATGGTTAACTGACAAAATTGGTGTATTTGGCGAGATTGGTATATATTTCACGATAGGACCATACCACTGAGGTCTATACACCATGAAAATCTCTATTTAAGATTTTTGTTACAGTATATAAGTATCTAAAATGATGAATTTCAGTTTAGAAATCGATACATGATAAATTTCAGCAAATGGCCTTAATTTTTTTTATGGGAAGTTGTACCAGTCATTCTGGTGCTTGAGAAATGTGCATTCGTGTTCACGTAACGTGTGATGTGTCCTTTAATTGAAATTTCAGTTTGCATCTGCACCTTCCCAGATTTTCGACAGCTACATTTGTGCTCAAAACTGAATGCGTATTTGACTTTTTTGGGTGTAAATTGCTAGATTTAATTGTGATCTCTGCAGTTATTTCTTCTCAACCCAGAAAACATGATATTGCTGGTGCTACTCTCTGAATCTTGATGATTCAAGGTATTTTTTGCTGCTCGGTTCAATCTTTATTTCCTGGAAACATATCTGTATGGGTATGGCAGTGGATAGAATCAATGTCACTTGACTATCATATACTATCACTCCTTGAAATTAAGGTTGTTGCTGGTACTTGCATATTATCTTATAGATGGTAATGCTTTTGGAACTCTAGCCGACTGTCCCCAACCTTAGATTTAAATAGGAAGTCTTCTCAACATATGAATTTGGTGGAATGATGAATACCGTTTACGTTGTTACCTATCCTTGAAGAGCTATGAATACCGTTTTCCTGATTACATTGCATTTCCGTGACTCAAGCAGCTTCACAATGACTGCTGGAATGATGAACTTTCTTCTAATTCCACTGTCCTTGAAGAATGGTATCCAGATAGCTGCGTTTTTCTTTATGCCTGGTTTCTGTATTTCAATTCCTACCCTTTAAATGAAATTGCCAGACTTCTGGCTCTTGTGACACGACTCCCTTTTAACCGTACAAATAATGCCTGTACAGTGACATGAAACAAGCTAGGTAGCAGCAGGAATTCCTGGAGGCTGCTCTCTAACAGCAGCAGGGGTTCAGCGAACCCTCCACTAATTCTGCTGGTCAGTGGGTTCTTGACTTTAGTTTAGACTTCCACACCAATGCCAATTGAGGTGTGCTGATAACGCAAAGTTCGGTTCGGGCTAGACCTCTTGGGAGGCACTGTCGGTGGGTGGGTCTGTTCACAGGAATGACGGGTTTGTACCTATATCCTGTATGGAAATCTTGGGGGTAAAACTGTAATCACAAACCTAGGAAAACCCTACGAACAGATAAGGAAACCCTATAAAAACAACCTATTAATAGCCTTCTTTGAATCAGGAAGAGGAAATCTCTATATGAGCAGACGGCTGGCGATATATAAGATGTGATGAATTAGGGTATCTGGTAATTCATTCTTTGATTAACCTTTGTTGTATTAGCAGATGCTAATTCATCATAATCTATGTTTCGTCGACATGATACATATCAGGAGATGCGGCTGAGACTAGTGTGAATGCCGCATTGCTGGTGCATAACAAGATTAGGCGTTAGGCAGATCCATCTCAGGAAGTGTGTCTGGTAATTCGCTGATTCTATCTTTTGCCTTACCCACCTTCAATCTCAGGATTTAAGGTAACTTCTTTTGCCGCTCAGTGCTGTTAAGGCAGAGGATAGGATCAGAGCTTACCAGAATCACTTACTATTCGTTTCTTGAGATTAAAAGTTGTTGCTCATACGATAGATCTGGTGAGATTCGTTTAGTATATGGTGAATAAGTGAGTCTGGTGTTGTTGTCATTGATAAGCTTTTTTGGTCACTTGACACACTTACCTGGCGCACTTATTCTTCACATACTAACATCAATAAATCCCTATGGACCGAGGGAATCTCGGTCCAAAACCCTCCCCCTCACCCATTCTCGGTCATTGGGCCCCCCCTCCTCCACTTCAGCCTCCCCCACTCCTCTCTCAGCCTCGGTTAAAAAACCGAAAGGCTCGGTCCGTGCAGCATTGCTGAACTAACATTCCTTCCAAACCAATTATTGTTGCTGGTACTAAGCGTAAAGCAGCTGGAGAAGTGGAACAGGTTGTGTGAAGTGTGAAGTCTACTGTAAACCATAATTGAATGAATTGTATCTAGAGTCTAGACAGCTGATGCATTTTGCATATGCCGAATTAATGTATTTTTTAATCTACACTCAAAATTTTTATTTTTTTTTTTTTTGGAAATTAATGATGCTCTATGTCTGTGGCACATGACCATCCCAATCACCCTTTCACAGAACACACCAGAAAAATGAAGTTACTAAGTACTAGGCCTTGTTGGGCTTGAGTCAGGCTACTAGGGCTCAGTGAAATGACCTCAAATATAATTATCTCTCAGACAGAATAGAACATTAACAGTGCCGCCTCCATCACTCTAGATCTATAGCAAAACTCCCTCTGTTGGAAATGAGTCATTTCGTTCTAAAAGAAGATGATCCCCAGAACCATTGATGAAGCAGACGATTGAGTTTGTGTAATTGGGTTATTAAGTGCATTAGAAATCTAGCAAACTAAATTTTAATTGCTCCTCCTAATGTATCTAAATAGTCCAATCACACTATCTTGATCTTGAATACTAAAGAAAGAAATGATGTCTTTGATTTCGTTTTTCACTTTAATAAGGCTGGAAGTTTTCATCAGTGACTTCAATTTCTCATGGTAAACCACTTCCAATTTCTTATTCCGATTTACTTTCAGTTAGTTTTTCTTTATAATGTATCTTTTAAGTCTAAAAATGCTGTTTAATCCTTTTGCACTTTTAAGTCCGTTGCTAGATTTTTACAAACATTCAGCATAAAAAATGCACTTGTTTTAAGACTTAGATGGACAATGCACTTTTAATCCATTTGCACTTTATTAGCCAATGCTGTTAAAGAATTGTTTCTAGACAACTGCATTTTTTCTTATGCCGAAAAAGGGTACTTTAACTCCCTACCCTTAAACTTTCGAGAATCAATGATGTTATTTGATGCATCAGGGGAGTGTTGCAAAAGTCATATTCGTGCATGCTCCTATTTAGCCTGACAGGCCGTATTGGGCATTGATTAAGTTAGGCGTTAAGCTCAGTGAAATTATCTCAAATATAAATTTAGGGGTGAATGTATCCTCATCTTTCTCTGCTCAGTCTCAGGATTTAAGGTATTGCTGCTGCATAACAAGATTAGGTGTTAGCCTGATCCATCTTAGGAAGTGAGTCTGGTAATTCGCTTATTCTATCTTTTGCCTTACACTCAATCTCAGGATACAAGGTAGTTTCTGCCGCTCAGTGCTCTATCTTTGTTTCCTAGGGATATGGTAAGTCAGAAGATACGATCAGGGCTTAGCAGAGTCACTTATTCATTCCTTGAGATTAAGGTTGTTGCTCATACTTCCAATATCATATCATAGATAGATGGAAATACATTGTTGAAGCTTTGAATTTGGTCCACACAATTCCTCCTGTATTTTCATAGAATTGCGCTCTTGATTTTTTAAACTAATTGTGAGTACGACTTTGGGTTTGCAGTGATTCTTGTACAGGGTTGTGATATTATAAAAGCTGTTTAGTCTTTATTTTGTCATTGTTGAAAATCTCAATTTTGC
>JAJJMA010237762.1:0-18601 GCA_023529015.1 Papaver nudicaule
ATGAATAAGGACAACGATTCCAATTCGGTCAACGTACCTCCAAGATTTGTTTGCACAGGAAAACATTCACCAAATGTTCAACCTGTTAGCATAAGAATACCTGGTTCTAAGCCGGGTGTTATTAGCATCTCAACATCATCAGAAAAAGACTCGACTAAAGAATCAAGTATGTATGATGAAAGCTCTAACTACACAAGCAATGATCACTCGGATCAGGATAATGAAAGGTATACACATCTTCTTACTACTGAAAACAAAACACTGCGGGAACGATTGAATAGTACTTTTGGAAAAAATGAGAGACCTCAGTCTTCTATGTGATCATTTAACCACAAAGCAAAAACCTGATGGTCGTACGATAACTTCATCAAAGCAGTCTATAAATGATCGTAGGAAACATTGTGGTGCACTCTCACCTCGTATCAAAGTACTAGAAGAAACAGTGTCCTCCTTGAGTCCCGTTAAGAAGGAACTGTCAGATCTTCAAGATTCTCTCTTGTTCCCACTCTCAAACAACAAGTCTTCTACAAAATAGGAGATATTTGATCCACACCCATCACTGCAAATTGGATTCCCCATAGCCAACCTTTGGAAGAATCACAAGTTGGTTTTTTCCAAACTGTAGCAAATCTTATTGACCCAATTACACACTCTTGGAGTCATGATAAATTGAATTTGCTACCCTCAGAAAGAGCTGCTAAAATCATGAATATCCACATTCCCAAAAATAGAGCAACTGATAAAATCATTTCTCCTCATACCAAGTCTGGAAACTACTCTACCAGTTCAGGATACCATTGCCTAACAACTCAAACCACAAACCCTCCACTCCTTATTCTCCCCCCGTCTACCTTTTTATGGAAACTTCCATGTCCGTCAAAGCTACAGCTTTTCTTGTGCAAAGCTATTAATGAAGGTTTGCCAACCTTCATTGTTCTTCATCGCATTCACCTAGTTGAATTAAATATTTGTCCCAATTGCCATCGATCTCCAGAAACAGCGGATCACCTTTTGTTCAGATGCCCATTTGCACATGAGGTATGATTACATCTTGTATCACAACTGGCACGATATCCTGAGTTCAATAGCAACCAGACACAAATTGACTTTCAAACGATAACCTTGGCTCGAATCCTAAACCTTAAAGTACCCAAACCCGTCAATACCCTTATCTGCTATCTTATGTGGACCCTTTGGCTAGCAAGAAATGAGCTAGTGTATCAACTCATGAGACAACACCCAACTCACACGGCAATGATTGCAATTCAGCTACAATATGGGTTGTCGTAGGCAAGAGACCCTTCCACCTCATCTCCAGATGCGACACCAGTGACTGCTCCAATTCAGAATATTAGGACCACGACAACTGCAATGATAGGATGAAAGCTACCAGAGGAGGATGGATCAAAATCAACACAGATGGTGCGGCTCGAGGATACCCAGGATACGCGGGAGCCAGATTCATTTGCAGAGACGTTGTGGCAAAGACGCTCATGGCCATGGCACAACCTCTTGGCATCACCACAACATTGGCAACAGAGGCGTGGGCAATGTTCCTAGCCGCAAAAACAACAAATGATAGACAATGGACACATGTCTGCTTCGAAACAGATTCAACTAATCCTGCCAATTTTCTCAACGGAACGATTGAACCACCATGGTATCTTACCGATATAATCGTGGAGACACACCGAATACTGCACTCTTTACCAAATTGCAGGATTATCCATACATATAGGGAAGGAAATCAAGCAGCTGATGGGCTTGCTAACCAATCGGCGGACTCCAGCCAACTGGGCAATTATGGTGCAAATATATGGGATCATATGACACCATGTTTCTTACAACATGTATTATTTGGTGATTCTGTGGGGGTACTATACCCACGTGTAATGATTGTTTAAGTCTTAATTAAATTTATGCTTCAAAAAAAAAATGTTCCTCTTATAAGGTTCTACATTCCTACAAAAAATGAACAAATTCCGAGTCGTATAACATCCCCATTTACTTCTTTGAAAACCAGCCGTTGGAGATCAACAAATTTTTAACGGTTGAAATTAAGGTTGGTAGACAATGGTTAGATATCTTCAAATCCGCTCATTTTCGGTATGAACGTAGAGCTTTATAAGAGGAATATACCTATAAAATATCAACTTCAAATCCGACACCGTTTGGGTTTTATCGAAAAAATATATCTGAAAGTGTGAGATAGTGTGTGGATAAAAGTGTGAGTGGATCCCCTCTTAACTGATACAATACCTTTTATCTATTTGGGTATCCTTTGGGTGCTAAAGAAAATTCTATATCTATTTGCGATCCAATTATAGTTAAATTTGTCAAGAAGATTTATCAGTAGAATACATGCTCCATCTCTAGGGGAGGTAAGCTTGCTATGCTTAATTGCATTTTATCCTCCTTGCTTTGTACAATTTCTCTTTGTTCAGAGCTCCACCTACTATCATGCAGAAACTTGAACAAAAAATGAAGTTTTTTTTTTTGTTTTTGTAGGAGAATAAGGATGGCTCTAATTACTCTCACTTAGTTAACTACCAGTTGGTGTGGGCACCAAAACATAAAGGTGCTTTAGGTGTGTTGAATCTTAAGTTGATGAACACTTCCCGTTTAGCTAAATGGTGTTGGAGATTTTGTGTTGAGAAAAACAATCTTTGGTGCATAATTATTATTGAGAAGTATGGTACTGAAGATTCTTTTTGGTTTCTTGGTAATGTTAAATCAACAAGTGGTATCTCTTGCTTGAGGAATATTGCAGAAATCAGTCAGTTGGTAAATTTAAATTCCACTATTTCCATTTATTCTGGTTGACTTGTCTGGTTAGATAGGTGGTCTGGTGATAAAATAGTTAACCAAAAGTCCATCCATAGACACCCAGTTTTTATTTTGGTCGGCCATTGAGCATAATTGCTCACTTTTGGCCGGTCAAAAGCACCTCTTTCACAATTTGGCCGGCCAATTTACCACTTTGGCCGGGCCAATAACCCACAATGCACAATTTGGCCGGTCATAGGCTGACCTAAGCCAAATTGGAAAACCAATGTACGCTTTGCATAAGCCACGGCTAGGCCATATGCTACAAGGCCGTGAAGCTTGCGTACCTCAAGCTTCACCAAGCTTCATTGGCATGGCTATGCCAAACTTGCATAGGCATAAGCCTATTCTCAACGGACTTTGAGAAGATGTCGTGTACATCTCTCAGGCCAAACTCTTGCCAGCTACACGCATTATAGTAAAATGGCGGAACATTGCGGCAATGACCGCGCATTTAGACTTAAATGGCCGGTCATTTTATTTTTAGCACGAGGTGCTACATTGTTTTTCACCCTAAAACAACTGCAATAGGATGAAATTATCTTTCTCTATCACTGATAATTTGTTTTTATGCAAGGTTATATTTCTCTATTGGGACTTTATCTTTCTCCATGGATGATAACTTAGAATTTTCTTTTTGTTTTGGATTCTCCTGAGTGCGTTGCTTCAACCCATTTGGTAAAGTAATTTGTAACAACTATCAAGTGTTCCCCCTTTTCTCCTTCGAATATTTTTCCTACAATATCGATTCTCCACGTAATGAATGACCATGGGTTAAGGATCGAATGGAGGCTCGACGTTGTTGCATAGAGATGCATGAAAGGTCAAAAACACACTTGAACCTTTGTTTTCGGTGCTAGTAATCCAACCCCTCTGATTCCCTGCATCCATATAGCGTAATACCATAAAGATATAATTTAACTACCACCATGTACTACTCAGCATGTTATTATCAGAAAATAACATAAAACACACCATTTGCGTGCGTGTGGTCATGTAGCATGCTCTCGATTATTCATTTTCCTAGTTAAACCAATAATCTTTTTCGTTCAAGGATGATTAAAGTGTTGATATAGAGGCGTACACATATATGCATCAAAATGTATGTGCATCCTTATGTGTATATATCAAAAAAAAAAATGGAAACTGGACATCCAAGAAATTAATATATACTCCTGCCTACATTATATATGTTCAAATGATTTTTTTTTATCAAGGACAAAGATTCTTAGTTGATTTCCTACTTGGAGCTTCCAAAAACCGACCACTTAATTTTGTGTAACACCCATCATTTACAAAATGTTTTTTCATTGCTATTTATAAAGACTGATAGTCTCACAGAACGGAAACTTCTAAAACGGTTGTATTAAGAAATGCAATTGTAACTTTTTCCCTTGTGTTTTCAAACTTAACTTTAAATTCACTCTAATTTAATTAAAAAATACACTAGTTAAGATTTTTATTATCCTTCAAGTTCTCCCTTAAGAAAACAGTGGTGATGTATTTGGATTTATAGCGGACTTAATAAAAAATCTCTCACCATTGAATTTGTTGTCGCGATTTTATTTGTGGATTTGTTCAGTAAACAAATCATTTATTTATGTTAAGAAAATGCATTGATTATGCCATCTTAAAAATAAGGGGATCTTGTTTTGGATTCTCCTTTACGTACATTAGCAAAGTAAAGAATAATCAACTAAAGTGTATGCCCATAAATTGCACACATCGTACTTTATACCTCCTAGCTCCTACCCATATTGAATAAACAAGACCAATCCATATCAACACATCTCCTTAGGCTAGGACTAACCAGTCACCCTTAGCCTTTAAAGATATGTCAAAGACCAATAAAGAAATCCCCAAGATATACATGAAGAAGAAGAGACTTCAAATGCAAAACCCCCATCCCTCCTTCCTTCTTGGTACTTTTACATTAATCAAAGTAGATAGGTACGGGTGGGAAATGGGCACTACATGCTGATGTGTTGACATATCAGTTAAACCGTGGGACCCCACAGTTCCAAAAGCGCCACAAACTTAGTATCTTCCTGAACTCCCAGCATAAAGTCTGAAATGGACATTACTCTTAATTGTTCACATCTTTAGATCATCTTCAATTTTTCACTCAACCACTCTTTTCCTATATAAGTTTGGCACTCCCTCTCCCTCTCCCTCTCCTTGTAAATTACGTGCACAATTGTCTCTCTTTTTCTTCTTATTTTCCAACCTTCAAAATTAGAAAAAAATAAAGATGGCTTTTTGGTTAGTTGCAAGAACATCAAGGAAAATTACTGATCATCTTCATAGAAACATAGGAGTTCTCAGAAGTTCATCTGCATGTAGTCTTGTTAACACAGTTCGTAGGTTTGAATCAACTAAAGCAGAGAAAGATTTCAGTTTTGGGTATGATACTAGTGATGATGAAAATCAGGTAAGTTTTTTCCATGAACTTTCTAATTTTGGTAATTTTTGCTATGGCTTTGGGTTTTGCTGAGGAATTAATTTCTGGGTCATCATTTTTTTAATCTTTTGGTTAAGATTTTGTGACGACTATTAAAGAATTCTTGAAGCAAAATTTGGATTATTTTAGTGAACAGAGAATTGGGCTTCCTCACCTAATTTCCACTGCAGTCTTTATTTCTGTTATAGAAAATTAAATTAAAGAGTTAGTGATATCTACAGATTACGTATCAATACGGGGTAACCAATTTTGTTAGTGTGGCAGGCCTATTGCGAATCAAAGGTACTTTTGTATATACAGAACTGTAGTAGCTTTGCTCATTATAAAAAATCAACCTCGGAATGTCATTAAAGTCGGGAATAAACTTTTTTGGTTCTATATGTTAAAATGTCAGCCATTATTTTGATTTTAATACGACAAGTAAGCCCCACGTCTCTACGGTGAATCAACATACAGTATATGGCTCTTTGCACAAGTTAGGCTTTTACATGTGATCACTGGGACATGCACATTGAAAACCATAATATGAAATGAAAAGAATCATATCAAAAGAGGAAATGGGAAAAACAAAAGAAAAAAGTGAGTGCTGGACATAGTGTCAAAAGGAAAACATTTCACTTGGTATGTCACAGTTTTAACTCAGATTGGGTCTTCTAGTTTTGGCTAGTCGTTTTGGTGTATGACGATGATTCAAACAAATTTGTAATCCTTAAACAAGATATATGCTAGCAATCTAGGACATCGTCACTTTAAAACTACTTTGGTGTTTTAATCTCCATTTACATAAAAAGACTTAATCAGAGGTGGTTTTCTCAAATGCATTGCAGGCCTTGGACTTTCCTGGAGGACGGGTTACATTCACTTCCCACATGAGATTCATACCCGAGTCCCCTGAAAAGCGGACACACTGCTATCGAGTTCTTGATGACAATGGAAAGACAATTATAGGCAGTCATTACCAAAATGTATTGAATCTTCTATGCCTTTTCTTTTTTGTTCAACATTGTCTAATAATCAGCTCTCTGTTTACATACTTCAAATTTGCTAGATAAATGTGGTTTACCACCATTAGATTGTGTGTAACTATCGTTACTTTCTCTCATAACCAATTTGACAACCTCGGAATGATTGGTTTACTATATTTTTATGAGCATTTCTTAATCTACTACTTTAGCAAAGTTCTAATTTTACTTATTTTACTTAATCTACTAGTTTACTAAGCATTTCTTGGTTTCACTACACAATTATCAGATAAGCAAAGAAGTTGCTGTAAGGATGTACAGTTTTATGGTTACTCTTCAAGTTATGGACACCATATTTTACGAGGCACAGAGGCAAGGAAGGATTTCCTTTTACCTCACCACAAATGGAGAAGAGGCAATCAACATTGCATCAGCTGCTGCCCTAACCCCAGATGATATTATTTTCCCTCAGGTTACTTAAACTCTTAATTTCCAGTTTACTTTCACATTTGTTTCAATAGCATTCATATACACATGCCATAGGTTTCGATGAAAGTGTTGTTTATCATGGGGTACTGTCAAAACGGTTGCAGTATAGGGAGCCTGGAGTGCTGTTATGGCGTGGTTTCACCATTCAAGAGTTTGCAAACCAGTGCTTTGGGAATAGTGCTGATTATGGGAAAGGAAGACAAATGCCAATCCACTATGGGTCGAAGAAGCACAATTATGTAACCGTGTCATCAACAATTGCGTAAGTACCTCATTTCGGTCTTGCGATAAGTTTTTAATCATTTTGTTGTTTTAAAATATACCAACCATTCTGTTGTGTTTGCCAGTACGCAGCTTCCTCAAGCTGTAGGTGCTGCTTATTCCCTGAAAATGGATAAGAAGGATGCATGTGCAGTCACTTATATGGGTGATGGCGGCACAAGTGAGGTATATTTCACACACATTGCAGATAGGCTGTGATGATAAAACCTATCTTCTCTAGACGAGAAGTGAAACCCCCCAAATGATTTGTATTCTAATGTCTTCTCCGAAATCTTTTCAGGGAGATTTCCATGCTGCTTTGAATTTTGCAGCTGTTATGGAGACCCCAGTTGTTTTTATTTGTCGTAACAACGGATGGGCCATTAGCACCCCTACATCACAACAGTTTCGAAGTACTTCCTGACCTTATTGTCAACATAGATGTATATTATTCCCAGTTTAAGTCGATATATACTTGGGGCAAAAACAAAGTTCCAAAGTAGGAAAAGGAAATGATTCTCGGATTTTTATTGGCAGTGTTTACTAGCAGTAGAATACTGATATAAAGTTTGCATGCAGGTGATGGTATTGTTGTGAAAGGTCAAGCTTATGGAATTCGTAGCATTCGTGTGGATGGGAATGACACTCTTGCAGTATACAGTGCAGTCCATGCAGCCCGTGAAATGGCGATAAGGGAACAGAGACCCATTCTAATTGAGGTACTAGGGATGTTTCATTAAACAGGATATTTAGGAAGTATAAAATTCTTACCCAATGTTGATGCCTGCTGACCGTCGACAGGCACTTACGTATCGAGTAGGACACCACTCGACATCGGATGATTCTACCAAATACCGTCCAGTCAGTGAAATCGAACAGTGGAGAATGGCACGAGATCCTATAGCTAGATATAGGAAATGGGTTGAAATGAATGGTTGGTGGAATGATGAAGATGAATCACAGCTCCGAACCGAAGTTAGAAAGCAGGTACGCACTCGTTATTTGTATTTGTGTCCAGATCAGGATTTTCTCTTCTCCGGTTCCAACTCGCCTATATATAGAACCCACAAGGAAACAATTTCTACAGTGATCAGGGAGCACACCTCTGTACCACTTTATCTATTCATTGTCAACCAAATTTGACGATTTTATGAAGTTCATGAGGGTGGTTTGCAACAGTGAAATAATTTTAACCAAAGCAAACCCTGACTCGCATCTTGATGAGGCATTTTAGGTCTTGCGCTGTAAGGACAAAGGACATGGTATATGCATGTAAAATTATCATATAGATTGTTCGTTTTGCAAAGTTATTGATCTATTTTCGTTTAGCATATCTACAATTTGGTGTCTTTAATGGTTGCTTTTAACAGGTTCTGGATGCAGTTCAAGTTGCAGAGAGAGTGAAAAAACCTCCACTTGCAGAGCTTTTCACAGATGTATATGATCAGCCACCGTCCAATCTGTGCGAGCAAGAGAAGATTCTCCGTGATATAGTCATGAAACATCCACAGGACTACCCTACTGACGTTCCTGTGTAACATCATCTGTCGTCGATTCATGTCAAAGGAAATGCATCGTTGGGAGTATCAATTTACACAGTTTCCATATTGCCTTCTGTTTCACATTGATCTTTGCAGGGGTATAAGGGTGCAGTTTCATCCGAAAATTGATACAAATGTGTAAATAATCAATGATGTATTGGTGCATGTTGCTAATCAGAATGACATAATCTATGATTCTTAATCTGCTGTTCCATGGCCATTTATTTTTTTAACTCTCCCTTTCCAAAAACAAAATCTTTAAATCTTGTTTGGACTTGGAACTCTATATGGAGTGTTTGGTGATCAGCAACTTATGTTCCCCTGGGCTGTTCTCGTATAGGAATACAATGTCTTCGTAGGAGTACTCAACCATGAGGGTGTAATTTCTCTGCAATCATGATATATGAGCAGAATGCCATTCACAAAGTAAGTCCAGATTTGAGATGTAAACTTACCTTGCAGAAATATGTGGTTGAAATTTTCCTCCTCAGATGCACATAAACAAAACATCCTCTCCTCAGAATTTATTGTGGTTATTGCATTATGAAAGGCTGACAAAACAAAAAATTGAATTTTTGGTGGTACATGAAACCAATGTTATTTGAGGCGCGAGGCGAGGCGCCAAGCCAGTCGCCTCAAACCTCAAGCGCCTGATGCAACCAGAAAATTTTAATCTCAAGGTAATGGGCTGGCACCTTAGGCGCATTACTGTCGAGGCGCTCATCCAGCGACTCGTGCGCCTTGGGCGCCTGGCGCGAGCGCCATATCAGTATCTAGACAACCAATGATTTCTGCCATCAACAATCCAGAAATCCAAAAAAAAAATTAAAACCAAACAAATCAGACAAACTGCTTTAAAGGAACAGAAAAAACAAAAGGGGTACATTAAAAGGAGAAGGGACTAGTAGATTATGGCTTCATCCACACTTGAAAACACATAAAATCTGAAACTTAGTTAACACTGAAAATTGCCCAGAGTGTCCGGAGACAAATCACATGGATGGACTTGCTTGAGGTGATGATGCCTCGCGTAAAGAATCTTGAACAGCCTTCAAGAGCAACGGCATCAACTTCTGGTTGGTGACTATTATACCTGTGTCAAGGTCCAAAAATTTACCCTTTGAGAAATCCAAAGGTTTCCCAGCAGCATCTGTGACCACGGCGCCCGCTTCTGCAATAAATTAACAAAAGAGGAGGTTCACTTTAATAGGACAGTTCTCGGTTAAAACACTATATGAGAAAGCACCAAGGATCTAATAATGGTTTTAACTTCTGAAGGTTAAAAACACTGGAAGGCCAAAAGGGAGCCAACAATGAAAGGTCTTCGGTAGCTCAGGTTTTCAGATTTTGAAACAGACAAGAAATTACTACAAAACTTTTGATGTACAAAGAAAAATTCATATTTGTGACATTTTGCTAAAATCAAGCATTAACAAGATGATAAAATAAAATAAAATAATGTAATAGATCAGACATCGAGAGGTAAATAATAATTAACTACTCTACCTGTCACAACAATGCAACCAGCTGCATGATCCCAAATTTTCTCTCGGTAGCCCTTGTGGGGGAAACGTAGATATATAGCTCCATCTCCTCTGGACAATGCCCCATATTTTGCCTGACTATCTATTCTGACTGGTGGTGCTTTCACTCCTAGTTTCTGCAACAGATGTACATTAGGATGTCACATACTCGAGATGGTAGTGTCGGCATATATTATGAAATAATTTGGGGATTCATACCGTAGCTATCGAGCCAGACAGACTGAACGTTGTATGTGCTGCTTCAAATGATTCAAAGAATGATGCTTCTGCGGGGTTCTCAATGGCACTCACATGCACCTGAACGACAACAGGAGACTGCAGAGCATCAAACACCTGACCAAATAAAGTTCATAAACTAAACAAGCATTTAGATCATTAGATGAATGTACCTTTTTGTGTGAAGACCCATCCAAGGACTGCATATAAGTTCCAGAACCGATGGTAGCATAGAAAAGACAGCCAACTTGGTTTTCTGAAGAAGACTGATCAGTGTTAGCTATTGATGCTAGGGGAAGATTCGGACAACCCAGGACACCCAAAACAACCTTTCCTTCATCTAACAATGCTAATGCTATTGCATATTGATCTCCTCTTACAAATCTGCAATCAAGGATCGCAAGTATAAGAATGCAACCACAGTCATCTCAGACAGATGAGCCAAATAGAGGAGAGAAAGAGAAGTGCACAGAAGAAATTACTAAGAAAAACAATGATCACTTGCTGCAACAATTTGGGATTTGCTGACTAAAAAGAGAGAGTGTAGCTACATTACATTAATACAGAAGTAGAATATGGTACTCGATAGAGTTAAATTAAAAGCCCCTCCTAGTTTTGCGAGTATTTAACAGAATAAATGAATGTTGTTTACAAAAATGACTCACGAAACAACCGAGTCAACCAATTCTTACCATACAGAGAGGATACTCTGTACTGCCAAAGCACAACTTCTGTGTCACTTGAGTTCAGTTCTGTATGAATTTAAAGATACGTCCAAACAAAGGTACATGCAAAAATTCTAGTTTAAATGCTCACCCTTTAGTGCCATCTATAGGATCCAAAACCCAATGCCGCCCAAGGGGACCTCCTTCAGATTTTCCACTATCAATGGCAGTAAGAACATCTTCTGCTGACAAAACCTTGCTTTCTCCATCACTTTTGAGAGTATCATTCATAAGTTCTCTTATGCGTTGAAGCACTTCTTGAGAACTATCATTGCGGAGATCTCCAGAATCCTGGAGTGCTTAAAATTATAAGTTCGCATCCAAGCTAAAGGAGGAAAATTAGAAGGCAATAGCAACTTAATGTCTCAAGAAGCTACACTTTACCTCCTCTGCAACTAAAGAAAAGGATTCAGAAGGAAGTTCCTTTTCCAGAACATAGCTGACCAGTGCCTGTGAACCTGCACAAGTTCAGAGACAAGTTTAACAACTAACGACGAAATTTCTACTAATAACTGTAGTAAAAAGAAGTAAAGAAAAGCATCAATCAGAAAAGCTGTGAAATGTGACAAATGGCAACTGACGATTGCCAACCAAAAGCATTGCTACTAATTAGATTTTCGAGTTCCTATCTTAATTTAAATCGCTATTGGAAATTCTGGGAGAAATTTTAAGCATATAATTTGTCTGATGTCTTTTAACATGTTTTACATCTAACTATAATCAGTAACATCCATCAAGGACTTCTTTAAATTGGACTAGCTAGTCTATCAGTCTTACAACGGGCCTGGAATGATGAACAGAAGAAGAAAAAACAAAACATCCAATGAAACTTAGCTTCACAGATTGGATATAACCAACCAAAACAATGATGGGTAACATACCATAATCTGCCACTGTAACTGGACTTTTATCTGACTTTGATTGAACGTCTGATTGAAGAAGTACTTTTTGCACTTTCTGGAGAAACAAACAGATAGAAATACTCTTGTTAAATTTTCATATCACACCTGCATAAGATACACAACTACACAGACACTATAGATGATAGATGATACAAGCATACACAGCATTAGGAAATCAAGTGCCAAACTAATTTTCAACACAAAAGTATGTTTAGTAGGCTTAACCCCGAAGACATTATTTTGACTCACAAGCTTTGTTATTTTGAGCCAGCAGCATGATACCAATTACTATAGGTAATTAATTGGGTATACTTGACATTACAAATAACCAACACTTTTCATTTCATCCTAATCGACTGCTAAACTAGCCTCTGGATTTCGTTTGATGCTTACTAAGTGCGTGTATGAGAAAGCAGGAAGCTGTCAATAAATCCCCTACATTGCAATATTCCGGAATTCGATTCGATACAACCACTACATTCATCATTTCTACTATATCAAAGCTTTTATCTATCAACTGACTAGAAAACCACAAGACATGTATATTGGGGGAGAACAAATTTCAACCCTTTGCTAAATATCTAAGCATACATATACCCAAACTCAATCCTTTTGCTAGATTGGGAATGTGTCAGGATGATAAAGATTCATTTTTTTTCTTACTAGACAGTCAAAACACATAAGGGCAAAAATCAATTTCCACTTCCCCATCCAGAATTGGAAACTGTGAAATCTAGGTTTTGCATAAAGTGAAGATTTTGATAAATGGGGGTTTCCTCAAATTGCAGAACAAACATGGCAATGAAAAACTCAATTAAAAGTGACAGAGAGAGAGAGTGAAAGAGAGGGTGTTGCCTGGCAGAATCGGGAGGCAATAATGACTGCTTTCTTGGCTGCGGCCAACTCCTTTTCGTAAGCCATTGAAGCTGCTACTGCTGTAGTGGTGGTTGTTGTTCTTCTTGTTAGAATGAGAGAAAAGACTGGTAGTTTCTTGGTTGGTTTGGGTGAAAGAAAGAATGCAGAAGAAGAAGATTTTAAAGCGCGTGGCCCCGGAAATGCTGCCATGGCCTTGTCGAGCAACATAAATGACGCCATTATTGCCATGGATGGATGGCCTTGTTATTGGCGCGAGATACGGAGTACGTATTAAAACCTCATTTCCAAAAGGATTATCGGTAGGTGGGAATTAAAATAGGTATAACCACATTTGCAAATCTCATACCAAAGGTGACACATAACTATGGAATATTGATTGTTGCTTGACCCCTTCAATCTTCTTCTTCTTCTACATTTTGTATTCTTTGTTCGAGCATTGGAAAAAAAAATGCTCGAACAAAAAAATGCTAAAATGGTTTAGTACAATGGTTTAGCGTAAAAGCTTGAGAGATACCATTTCACATTTCAGTTTTGATTTAAGCTTCCACGCCCATGAAGCACCCCTTGAACCTTAACTTTTAGCCAGACACCTTGAAGGACGAGTTGTTAACCTATAATTTCTCATGTGAGATGAGGGCAAAATTTATTATTGGTTCACTCATTGCTAGTACATTGCAGTATCATCTTTTTTAAGCCTTTTGTAACCCAATTTCTAATTCAATACGCTTTCTTTCTACTCATATCAGTGTATTAGAAGAGATTTTAATTCAATTTATCCTTCCAATTAAATTAGCCACATGAAATTGAACTAGACATGTGATAAGAGACGTAGATAACTAATCCTTAACAGTCATTCAAACATCAGAATGAGTTCTTAGATACTCTTCCTCGAGCAATAGAAAGATTAGTTCCTAGACCAGTTGCCTCTTCCACGACCACGACCACCTCTTCCACGGCCACCACCTCCTCTGCCACCACCTCCTCTGTTGGCTTGTGGATTTAACTTCATGTTTTCAGGCAAAGGAAGAATGTGATCAACACACTTCCTGAAGCTAAAGTCGTCAACAGATTCATCTTCCCTGATCAAAAAGAAACATCGACTTTTCCACATAGGGTGGTAACGGACTTGGAATGCTTTTACCCCAGCACCAACCTTCTTGTCTGACTCTGAATGACCCTTCTTGATCAAGTCAAGCAAAACCATGCACTCATACTGCACAAGCAGAGATGCAAGTGTTAATAAACGAATCAGAAATACATAGTATAAGACAGATATTCTCCGCAGATGATAATGTAAAATTACGTATAATATAAATGCAAACCAAATTGCCCTGCCAGACGATTATCAACTGCCTATCCGTCCAAACTATTTGGATAACAGCATGTAAGTGGATTTGAAATGGTAATAAGGCACTCATAAAGGTGGAATTTCATTATACTATTGGAGTAATTTTCTCTTCTAGTGGAGGGCTAGACATCACCCAGCACAGTTCTGGCTAAATTTTCTCTAATAACAGTATAACAACAGAACAAGAACCACGAAAGAAATTCAGATATCGATGCTTTAAATAATGCGTTCACCACTTTGATGACCTAAATTGTTGTTTCTAGTTAAAGATACATATTTCATGTTTACTTCTATTTCACTTCATCAGTGAGGGATACATATAAAGCTTTCGAATCACATATGATGCCAGTTATGGTATGAAAAGAAGCAGTGAAGCATCAAGAGCGTATATTTTCATCTACAAAAGTTGAGAACATCAAAGTAACTCGAGTACGCTAGAGGATTCATTTGAAACTTCCTGAACCTCAGAAGCCCAAATATTTCCTCTTGGACCAACGAAAGTTGAGTCAGAAAACTTGATGTTATACGGCAGGTCAATAATCACTAATCACTCAATCCCATCCATGATGTTATACGGCAGGGTCAATAATCACCACTCTAATCAAATATGAACTACAAGCACTTTGTTTTAAAATGCAACTTCATGTATTAGACAAACCAACATACCAGAAGAAGTACAACATAAGGCTTTCTACCATTAAAAATCTAAGCCATAGTCTTGATTGCCACCAAGCTCAAGTTTTAACCATTAAACACATTGTTTCATCTAACATTGTTTTAAAATGCAACTTCAAGTACAACATTTTTTCATATAAAACCTAGTTCAAAAGTTCAACATCAAAAGCCCCATGCTGAAATTAACCTAATACACCAATCATTTTCCATGGTAGAAACAAGGACAATCTAGCTTGCATCGAACGGATTAAAGTTTTGAAATCTATGGCAAATAACTCAATAGCAGCTCTTAAGGTCCGCAAAAGATGAAATTCAACAGAACCCAAGACTCAATTTTTAAGCACAAAGGCAAAGGTAAAAAATTATTATACCTTGTTGACATCCAAATTAGGAGGCCAGTAGTGAAGGAACTTGAAGAAATAATCAAACATTTGAACAGAAGAGTTGAAAGTCTTAGGTCCAAGATGAACAGGTTCAGATGCTTTCGTTTCATCATCTCCAAGTTGTTCCTCTTCTTCTTCTACCTTCTGTTTCTTTGTTTCATTCTCTTCAAGACCGTTTTCTCTAGATCGTTTCGAATCACCAGAACCATTGTTAAGTTCTTGAGGAGTTTCAACTTCCATGTTTTCTTGAATCTCTGAAACTACTTCTGCCATGATGATGATATTACTACTAATTGCGGCTCTGTAAATAAATTTCTAAAACCCTAGTTTCGTTTGGGGCTTGATTTTATACGAGGGTTCTGTACGGTGAAAGAAAGAGAAAAAATAAGAAGAAGAAATTTTAAAGCGAGTGGCCCTGGAAAATTAACCAATGCCGCTGATGTTGCCATGGCCTTATCAAGCGACTTATATGATGCCATGGATGGATGGCCTTATTGGCGCCGGTCCAGCTGTATACCAAAAGGATAATTGATGGCACTCGCACATAGGCTAGTGTAAGAGCAAGCACCATGGTGTCATAAGTTTTTACTAGATTTTGGTTATCTAGGGAAGGCACATTTGGCAACAAAAAAAAAAAAGAAAAAAAAAAACAAGTATTGTGGTCTTAGCCACAATAAAGCAAAAACTGAGTCCCCGCTGACTAAAGGTTGCGGCGAATGAGTCCCCGCATATATAAGGTAGTGGGAACTGAGTTTCCACATAGAGATAGCATCCACGGAGATTGAGCCTCCACATGGGGTTATACGCGAAGACTGAGTTCCCACATCATTTCCATATCCCTACTTGGTGCTACAAATGTGTAGCACCAGATAGGGAAATCTCAAGGATTCCCTAGATTGTAGAGATATCCTCCACCATAGTGGGTGCCTATCCGTACATTGTGAGGATTTCTCTACAATCTCGAGAATATAGTGCTTACTCTAACCAATCTACATTTTCAAACCGAATCACACCAATGTCATTGTAGTACAGTAAAATAATTCGGTGTTGATATTTGTGATCCAGGTTCAAAACTCGTCAACATCAACAAAATCATCGATAAAAAATCAGGTGAAAGATTGTTATAGAATGCATTATTCAAGGTAAGTTTTTCGTTTTGACACAAGGGGAAAGTTAATTAATCAAACTTGTCTTATTACTCCAATTCAATATGTTTCGAACACAATGAGGTAATATCAAATATGTCTTGTTTGCATATACTGTATGATGTTCCATATTGAGGCAACTTGATATGGTTCAACGACACTATTTGTGGAATAAAACTCAGTCAAGAGGAATCCATTTAAAACTTTGGTCGTCTCTTTGTTATTCAGAAGAGACGGGGTTTAGGCTCTAAGAATTTAAGACCTACTAATCGAATTTTTCTTAACTAAACTAGCCTGGCGAATGGTTACTATTCCTCTTTTTCATATTTTAAGAACTACGGATTCATGGATATGGTAAAGCATTTAAAGAGGCTTACAATGGGATAGATAGTTTCACATTTGGGAAATCGGTGATGGTTTTCAAGTTCATGCTATCATTAATAACTGGATTCCGCACCTAGTGCTTTATCAGCCTAGTCTCTCACCTTACCTACCACTAAGGTTACGCTTTTATTCATCCGCATTCAAGTTCTTGGGATGTGAATGCTCTTCAATAACATTTTCACCACCTCAAGTACAACAATTTCTTCTACTCGTATTCCTTGTAGTGGTCTAGATACTTTGCGATGATCACCTACTGATTACTTGGAGTTTACTCTAAGCTCAACCTAGAGAGCCATCTTACTTAGTATATCTCTACTCAGGATCGACCCTAAGGTCTAGTAAGACTTTGTTTTGGGGCAGCACGACCTATTTAAAAGAGTAGATGTTTTATTACAGCTAAAAATGGGACAAAATCATAACAAGGTAAACGGGCAGATACAAATAAGGCAATAATTTTGTGGTAAACTTTAATAAGATCAAACAAAATAACAACTTTCCTTTTTGTTTTCTCTGTAACCCAATCTTCATTTATCTCAATTTCTTAATAAACAATACTCTACGATTCTATAAAAGGAAAATCTCATTCTTTTATTTATATTGTTATGCTGCATTTAATACTTATTTTGATACCATCATCAGTCATTTGATGGTCATATTTAATTTATCATCAACTATTGTATAAAAGTACAATATTCTTTGAAGCTCACAGGTTTTGCTACCTTGGTCATGCTTTAAGGGTTGTGAAATGGAGTATTGGATCCAAAACCTAATATCCTCTATAATTGAGATGTACAAGTAACAGAGTCTCCCTGTCGATGGGGCAACAATTTTGTTTTCGCCTCGGGGAAGTAAAATATCAGGATCACCCCTGTCTTCGCCTACTGTTTATAAGGCTAACCCCTATGGTTCTCCAAGTCCAACAATAAAGTTGAAAAATCATGGTATATTCTCCATATGGTTCTCCATATTCAAGTTGAAGCAACTTCTGAGCACCATACGATAGGCAAACAAAAAGTAGGTTTTGCGCCCAACCGTTGGGTGCAAACAAATATCGTTCATCATATTTAATCATCATCTAGTGATCCAACAACTCAAAGAAAACTTTCTGTTTCCGACATATGACATGTGGCGTTTCGCCATACCAAAGGGAAAATTTAGCTTGATTCAAGGCAAACCCATAGCCAGTCACCCATTTTGACGTGTCTTATTCAAGATTTTGTTTGAATCTTGACACCATTGGGGTTAGCCGTTAGCCTAATGATAGATTTTGTCTTGGACTATGGCGCTTGTACAAATTCCAGATGTTTTGTGGAAATTTGCTCACTAAATTACAGTAGAACTCCTGTAAAATAATCCACAATAAATTAATAATCGCTCTAAAATAAGAAATTCTTCATGTCCCAATTCAATTCAAGGACAGCGTGTTAAATTATTAATTTGCTAAATTTATGAGTTAATAAAGTTTTGAAACCTTATATAGGTCCCATTAATAATATGAATTAATATATAAAATTAGTTTTACGTTTGAATGACTCAATTGCGACTTGATCTTTTTCTTGAAATTGATGCCTCAATGAATTTCATCTTGGACTTTTTATAACATGAAAGGAGTTTTTGGTGTTATCGTTTCATGATGCAATAAAAAACTATTCAATATATTTATAGCCTATTTATGTGAAAGTGGCTTTGTGTTAGTATAAAATCTGCATAGAGACTTTATACCTAACATCCATGAAATTCTACAACAGACTACGATTAGAATACACTACTCCAAGCCAAGATGATTGCGAGATTAGACAGTATACATCGAGAGATGAATTCGTATGCAAATAAATGAGAAACACATTTAATAACTATTGAATT
>JAJJMA010237765.1:0-12234 GCA_023529015.1 Papaver nudicaule
TGCTCTTCACCGCTTGCATATCCACTCGGCGATCGACATGTCCTCTTATCCTTCTGTCGCAGTATAAAGTGAGGAGGTGACAACTTTAACACGCGTCCTCCATGCTCATGCCTACCTAGACTAGGCGCATCATGACCTTCGGTTTTCATCACTCCTCGTGATGAGCAAAACGCGTGGAGGATGGATTCGATACTTCGTCTTCTTCTTTGCTGTCGTGCCCCCGGCCTTTAGTGGATGACACGTGGCCATCGATTTTTATGTATTAACATGGTAGTTGAGAGGTAGTTGGACATTTATGAGAAGTCAGAACGAATGTATTGTCAGAGTTGACTCAGTGGAAATCGCGTCAACAATCCTTATCCAAGTAAAGGTTTATTCGCTGAGGGTTGTAAAATATAGATTAGGGTCGCCGACATATCTCGTCGGCGAGTAAGGACAAACAGTTGTCAGACATGTCATTATCTTTATTAGTTGTAACCCATTATGTAAAATGTCTATATAAGAAGAAAGACCCCTCATTTGTGAGGGGTTAAGCGAATTAAGTCTGGTCTAGTGAGAGGAAAAGTGGAATTATCTCCTTGCTCTCCCTAGCCCAGTACTGTGTGAGTTTTGTTCTTGGTGATAGAGGTGTTAGCAAATATAAGTGAGGTGAGGATGTACTTAAGCTTAACATAGTGAATTCCCTTGGATGTAAGCCTCTAATCATGGAAGAAGTACCAAGTAAATCAGGTGCCAAGTATCTCTAACCCTTTATCTCTCAGTTATTATGTTATTTCTTTGATATGGTGTTACTCATGTGATATGTATGATTGTGTTGTTTGGGTGTATCGTGTAAGATCTAGTAATGGGATTTTACACTGTTATATGTGCAAAGTGTGCAAAATACTTAAAATACATGTTATAGGTATAATTTTCACAACAAGGACTCTGATATTTCATCGAGATGAAATTGTCAAGGTGTTCTAGTTCCGGCCGAAAACAGACCAAAATCTGAGATTCACTAAAGTGATTTTCTTATCTATATTTATTTTTCTCCCTTCTTCACGATATTCATACTACTAATTATGAAAGAGTATTAATACAAGAAGATAAGGGATTACACGAAATTAGTTGGTAGCCTAGCGACAAGCTGAGCACCAACCCCTTTTTGAGTTACAATACCTAACCTATGAAAAAGAAATTTTCCACCTTTAGCATTCGCATCGTGGCTGGCCAACGTAGTTCTTTAACCGTTTCAGAAAGTTCACAGTTTCCTCGCCTAACTCACCGAGAGTTGTGACAGCCAAAGTGCCAAACCCGTCCACGATATTTATTTGCTCCTTCTTCTCTAAATTTGTTTTTTCTCTTCTTCATTGGATTTACTCATCCATTCTTCTTTACGCATCTATTTTCTCTCATTTCTTTTGTCAAATCATTTTTCCGCATTTTTGTTTTTTCTTTGATTAAAATTAGTCATTTTACTTTTCTTTCATTATCATTTATTTCTTTTCCTTTCAAGAATATTGAAGGTAACAATGTTGAAGAACTTCGTAATGAGTGTCAAAACAAATATCTTCAAGTTTGTGATTCAAACTTCATTGTCGAAAAGAAGTTTGTGTCCAATGTCTCTGAAACCGAATATGTGAAGTTTGTTAACGATAGAATGGGGAAATTTGTTTGTTGAAGGCGACTATTGCTTTCCCAATGTTGTAGTGTCTTCAAGGGAAATATGGTTGACATTGATGAGCAACAACTTACATTTTCAAGACCATGGATGGAGAAGAGTCTTGTTATCAATAGGGGAACTATTGTTAACCTACTCGAGTTTGATCATCCTTGTGAGTATGATTACAAGTTGACCAGTCATGAACTTGATTGTGACTCTATCTCTATGGGAATTTTGAAACAAAAGGTTGCATGGGTCAATGATCTTCCAACAAATAATTTTCCTTTTTTATCTTCGTGTATTCGGCAAAGTGGCTATTGCAAATTTGTTTGCATTCAAAAGAGAAGGATATCACTGGAGAAGACACTTTGCAGAATTTGCATATTTTATCCTTGATGATGGTGAAGGTCAGCCTAAAAAGATTGATATTTGCAAGATTATACTACAACAAAAGATCAATATCTACAAGGTTAATTTGGTAAAGTAATACGTCAATTGGGTTTTCCTACCTTATCATCAGTTTGTGCTAATGGTTGAACTTTTCAGAATTTGGACCAAAAATATTGAGATCGGGAAAGTTTGACGAAGGTACTTTTATAAGGATGAGAAAGCATGAAAACTCACCTGAACCTATCTTGAACAATCCTTAGAGTTTTTCACTTACATTTATTTGTAGATGTTAGGGCATTGTCCGGTCAAACCCACTAGCGTTGGTATGTCAAGCTAGTTGTCAGTTTTAGGTGTTAAAACACAATTCTTAATTTAGCCTACTAGAGTTTAGATTTCGGAATTGGGATATAGACAAAGTAGTAGAGACCTTGAAGACGAAGACTATGAAGACAAAGAAGACATCAACTATTCTTCATCGACAAAAGGTTAGTAGGAGTTATGACTTTTATGGAAATTCTACTTATTCTATCTTTCGAAATAGTCGACTACTTTAGTAGAGATACTAATAGCGAATGAGATCATATTCTTGTCTACATAACCATGTGTTATGTTAGTATTGGTTCCCACGAATACTAAGGTTACAAGATGCGTGAGATAGATTCGATACAATTTTCCATAGCAATGGTTTGCTTGCAACTCACTTGTAGGATATGGGTGAATCTAAAGGAGTACTCTTGAGAAAGAGTCTAGTGGATTATAGCTGAGGGCGTAATAACACGTCTAAGTACTGGCCCAACCCAGAACTTCCAGAGGATCCAGTTAAACCCTAATTCTGAAAAACGCCGGTTCACGAACCGGTTCGTGAACAGTAACTCCGGATTTTACTCCTGAGTTCCAAAACATCAATTTGTACACGTACATGTACGTGAACCACAGATTCGATGAATTTGGCCGGAATTCAGAAGGACGGTTCCCGAACCGTCCAAGTAAATATTCTCTGGAATTTCACACGGGTTAAACTTCTGACTCCTTTATCTCTTAGTTGGACTTGGTTATCACGAAAATATCTTCTGTGGTCCATCTAACGATTCTCAATGTGTCAATAAGATAAAGATTATCTCTGGTCTGTTGGATATCAATCTTGAAGTGATTTTGAGCTAACAAATCACTTGGCAGATAAATGATAAAGATTTCCAATTGAGATAAATCTAGGTTTCTTTGTGTGCAAGTCAAGTAACGGGTTCGTGTTACACGAGCACTTGCTAAACTTGTGGAGCTAGTAACTAGTTGCTTTATTCCTAAGCAACCTATCTTATTGAGTGTTATAAATAGAGGGTTTCAGAACGAAAACCACAAGCATCAAGCATACGTGAAGTTTCTCTGTGGAATTGATCGTAAACTCTTTTCACTTAGGTGAAAGCTTGTTGTGGTATAGTCATCCTCTATTAGGTAGCAGTTCCTCTGTGGGATTTACCTAACGACTATAAAGACTTCTCTTGAGAGTTGGGAAGCACAAGTAGGAGATTGATACCGTAGTGGTTGAAATCGGATTAACCTGTAACCTTGGTTGCCTGATTACGTTCTTGTCTATTATACGGTCTTTCTCTTATGCAATAAGGCCATACAAGAACTGATACGCAACTAAAGGGTTTAAGGAAGCAACGCAAGGCTGCACGACGTGTTATAAGACCCAGTTAGCTCCAATTGTATAAGTTTCTTAAGTGATTCTTTTTACAATTGAGGTAGAGACAAGTTTGGCATTGATTACTAGGTTTTCAGCGTAAGCCCAATCTTGTAAGTAGATTTCCGTATGACCTGGAACAATCCGAAGGAAGTCGCTTTACGTATGGCAAACTGATAGAGGACAGTTCAAACATACAGTTGATAATTGAGGTTGCAAAACCGGAATTATTGACACAAGCCTTTAACAGCGGTTAAAGCAACTCCTAGGCCTGTAAAGGACGTCAGCTGGGGGAATCAAGTGTGTGACGATCTCTGGGGGATCTAGAGACGTAAGGAATGCGACAGTAGCCAATTCTCTTGGAGGGCTAGAGGTTGTCTCTGCTACATCCCATACCAAAGTCTTATAATAGGCTAGTGGTTGTTGACAGTTTGTACTGTGTGGTGTTCAATAGGTCCCGAGGTTTTTCTACAGGTTGTAGTTTCCTCGTTAAAAAAAATATCTGGTGTCTCGTGTGCTTTACTTTCCGCATTATATTATCTGATTATATAATTAAAGCATAAACAAGAAGTACGTTATTCATAACCGTCGAGTTGGTCCATAATCCATTCAGGGGATTTGCCAAGACTTGTCTTGCATTGGACCGATCACTTGTGATCCGACTCCGGTTATCAGATTTGGATATTGATTTTTGAGATCGTCCATATCTTACCATAAGACTCACGAGCCCAAACGAAAAGTTGGTAGTATTTCGGTACCCCTGCTTTTTCAGTAGACTGGGAGGGCAATTCAGCTGCTTGCGACATATGCTTATTGCCTTTGTCCATGATGAGCCAGAAGTTGATAAATGTTCACTACAATGGTAAATGATCTTTGGACAAAAGTAGGGTGTGATAACCTTTTAATGATCAATCTGAAGATGAAGATAGTGTCAAGTTATTCTAGAAGTCGTTATGAAATTATATTTTTGTTTGCATAAACTCTAATTCTCTTTGTTATCTATCAATATGATTTAATGAATAAAATTAGTATTTTTTTATTAATTCATGTGTCCATTCGAATCTAATATTCTTGATGGATGTTTTGCAATATATATCTATTTTTCTTATGTATTGCAAAGAGTTTTGCAATCCCTGTCGTTTTTGTTACTAACATATTTCATATGCAGGTTTGAGAAAATCGATTTGTAAGAAAGGTAGTGATTCATATACTAGTCACACTACTATGTGATTCCTTGATGTCTAACGACAGGGATTGTAGTATGTATATGAATAGTGGTTTTGGAATGTATCCTTTATGGGGTGAAATACTAAAACGTTAGCTCCTAGAAATTTACTAGGCTCAGCTACCCCGAGTTATTTCTACTCACGTGCACTAAACAAATACTACTCCCTATTGGTGGTTCCGCACAAGGCTAGAACAACACCAGCAAAACACTGGACTAGTATCAAAAGACCAAGACAAGATAGAGGAACTGCTGGCTATACACCCTTGGAAATCCAAGGATCCACTGGAATCAACCTCCTTCCTTAAGGGAAATGGTCATATGTTTATAGAGATCACTGAGGACAGACCCTCAGTGATCCATTACTACTAAGATGGACTTACTAATTACAGGCTGTGGCGGTTACAATCGGACCTACCCCGCGAAGCGGAGGGGTGCGTAGGACCATTCTTCTTACGCTTACATAGGTACTCCGCTGGCTTATACTGTCTTATATCTTCTAGTGGTGGATTCTAAGGTGTTGCGCTAGACTTTAGGGTACATATGAAATATGGCACCCACAATCTGCCCTTTTCTTATGAACCTCAGAATGATTAACTGGCGGAGGTTATGCTGATCTTCTGGTGTTATTGCGGATGATTCTGACTTCCGTTGGTGTAGATTCGCTCCTTAGTCGGTTGTTACGGATGGCTCTGATGTGCGATGATGCAGACCTTTCTTCTTATCTGTTGCGGTGGCGTCGGTTGCTGATGTGTTGTGTCGATTGATGTTCCAGGGTAGATTTGGATTTTTACCTAGGTATTAGATGCTCTATAAATTATTGGTGACGAAGCAGTTGCTGTTTCATCATCTCTTCCCCGAAAACTTTTTTCTTGTTTTCTTTATCTTCAAAAAGTTGCTTCTTCGTTCTTCATTTTTTTTTCCGCATGGCTGGTGATAAAACCTCTGCTGCTGCTGCTGCTTGTGACTCTGATGATTCTGACCTCTCCTGGTCCCTTTCTCGAAAAAGGAAAGATGTTGATGGAGTTGTTACTTTGGAGATATCTTCTGCAACTCTGAAGGCTTATCATAATGTTGTTGTGGCTGGTTCGATACTTGTAAGAAGTATGATGCTAAGTATCATTCCGTTTCTTCTTCTGTTCCTTCTCGAACTGGTGGTACTCGGCCTTATAATGATGCTCGTAAGGCTATTCGCTTGTTGATGCAGAATTTTTTGAACTGGAGGAGACGTATCACTTTACTATTGAAGCGGAGGTTGAAGCTGCTGAGGATCTGCTTTTTGCTGCCGAGGTCGTTGCTGCCGCTGGTGATGATTCCACCATTTGTAAAGATCTGAATCATCCTAGGTTTTCTTCTTGCCAATTTTCCTTGGACTTAGCTGAGGGCGCTTTTGCTTCGGCTCTGGATATGACTGAAGGTATTCGTGCTCACTTGATTAACGATGTCAAAGAATGTCTCAAAGAATTGAAATAGAACTCGGTTTTGTTTTCTGTTAAATTTGTCGCCTTACTTTTTTCAAAAATTGCCCTTGATATTTCGGCTATCTATGAAAGAATGGGATCTAGTACTTACTTATGGGATCTTTTTGTATCTGGAAGATGTGCTTTCTGATCATACGACTTTCTGTATTGTGAAGAAATTTATTTTTGCATAGTTGACGGAGGCTATATTTGTCTCCTTCTGGGGCAATGATGTGGCGGAGAACTCCCGATTTTTGGGCTCCCATTACTCCCAGTGTTTCTTTGTTTTGATCATACATCTTTTTCGCACGTAGCTCCACATGATAGTTTCGCACCTTATGCTCCGGATAAAAAAATTGAAAGAAAAAAAGTTATTTTCTTGCGTTTGTTTTCCTTTGAAATAATGAATGTAATTTTTTTTTATTGAAAACGAATGCGGACTTTGAATAAATAATTTTTCTTTGAAAATGACTGTAAAAAGATTTGTAAATGTATTATTAAGTGCAAAATACGTATTTTTTTTCCTGCTTATAATCTGGCGGCCCTGCTTTTATTGGCCATGCGGCGGTTGAGTATCTGAACGTCTCTTGTGTTTTGTACCTGTTTTTGCTTTAATGATGTACTGTAGAAGAGTTAATAACACGAGGTGATGGATCGGTACAAAGTGTACTTTTACATCGATAATATTGTTTATTGTGCTGACTCTTCATGCTGCGGACCTCTACATGCATTCTTTTTGCGGATGTAAATCTACTCATCTCCGAGTTTGAAGGTTAAAAACGGAGGAAACATGCTTCCTAAATGCGGATATGCAGAATTAAATATGGCATGCTGGTTAAAGATAACCTTTTCATCTCCAAGCTTGAAGGTTAATTGCGGAGGAAACATGCTCCCTAAATGAGGATATGCGAAATTAAGTATGACATGCTGGTTAAATATAAATCTATTCATCTTCGAGCTTGAAGGTTAACTGTGAAGGAAACATGCTCCCTAAATGCGGATATGCAGAAGGGGAATTTTATGCTAGACATGATATTATATTACTTACGCGGAATGTAAATCTACGCTTCTCTGGTTCTAAGTGTTATTCGTAGAGAAGATATGATGTTCTAATTTTGACAGAGTATAACTTTTATCATGTTGTTTTATGAACTTTGAAAGAACTTTTGCGTAGTGGGGATTCCGATATGCTTATCCTAATTGAGTAGCTCATTTATTTCTCTGAACTGCGTTGTAAGGGTCTCCGTTGCTGACGCCTGCGCTGCTACTAGACTTGTTAATTCCATCGTTTTGATCGTAGATATCTCCGATTTTTATTTCTGCTACGCTGCTCTGCTGATTCTCTCCGCCAGGTACTGATTTTCTGTGTCGCATGTGTCTTCTCTGTCGCTGCACTGGTTTGCGGATATCTGCTAATTCTGCTTTTGCTGGCTTGTCTGCTGCGCTAGAGCTCATTTCTCTATTTTTTTGTTCGCTAATCACGTTTGCGGTGTTGATGGTGGTTTTTGGCGAGGAGGTCACAGGAGTAATTTCGCATCAATTTATGGCATCCTGGAATAGCTCGAGATAAGGTATGAATTTATTTTATGATAGGGATAAGATATTTAATTACCATTAGCTGTATTTTGATATCTCACGACCCTAGCCTAGTAGCATGGTCCATATCCTTAGCATACGTATTAAAATACCTACGCATGCGCATTAGCCTAGCTCATGCTCGAGCCAAAACCCTAGGTGCTTCACGTCACTCCATGGCATACCTTGGATATGCACGGCCATGGCATACCTTGGATATGCACGGCATTGGCCATGCCTAATCCTTGGATGCCCACGGCATTGGCCATGCCTAATCCTTGGATGCCCACGACATTGGCCATGCCTCATCTTTGGATGCCCACGGCATTCTCCTTGCCTCATCTTTGGATGCCCACGCATCCTCCCTTGCCTAATCCTTGGAGGCCCACGATTATCCCCTGCCTTAGTTTTTGGATATCCATTACTTCTAGCGCGCCCTAACTTTGGGTATCCACGCCATTAGCTCGACCTAACCTTTGGATATCCATGTTAGTTAGCTTGGCCTGATTTTGGGTGTCCATGCCACCTCATTGGCCTGATTTTTGGACGCCCATAGCTATCCCTCTCTTTAATTTTTGGGTGTCCATATTTATGGCTCGCCTTAATCTTTGGATGCCCATGGAATCACCCTTGCTCAACCATTTGGGGGCCCTTGCGCCACCCCTTGCCTTAGTTTTGGATGCCCACGCATCCACCCCTTACCTTAGTTTTGGATGCCCACGCATCCTTCCCTTCCTTTAGTTGTGGATGTCCACGGCCATGACTTAGGTCGTTCTTTGGAGCCCCATGGCCATGCCTTGGCCAAACTCTTGGAGGCCCGAGGTTATGCCTTGGCCAAATACTGGAGGCCTCATAATCATGCTTAGCCTAATTTATGGGGGGCTTATAGTTGACTCTCGCCTAATTTGTGGGGGCCTTATTGTTTCCCCTCGCTTGTATTCATGGAGGTCCATGATCATCCTCTTCCCCTCACGGCTATCCTTGCCTTCTTAGAGCTAGAGTATATCTTTTCCTAGCCTCCCCTCTATTTATGGATCCTACTGATCCAATCCCTAGAGGATTATGGATTTTATTGAGTCCATAATACTTTAGTTTCCTAACTGAGTTCGGAAATCTGGCAGCTCACGTATTTCTTCATTGGGCGATTTTTACAGCCCAATCCGTGAAGAATTAGGAGGCGCTTCCTTCACGAAAGATTTTCCTCTGTGAGTTATCTACAACATACTAAAAATTCGGAATTTTATCTAATATAGGCTGGCCTGGGCGATTTTATTAATGGATAACATGCAAGCTGTTCAGAAATCCGAAAATAACATAAATGTTATGGCTCATCTTTTGCGCCCTATGCCTAACTTCCCAATAAGATTATTATGCCATGTAACATGGCTTATTATAATTATGGTGGCCTATCTTTAGGTCTTGAATTGGCAATGCTTATGCATTCTTGATGATGGCTACGCTGTGATAGCATCATTCGCCTGATTTTCCTGATTATGGACTTGCTTCCATGAATCAGTGCTATAATTCTTAATCATGGCTCATCGCTATGACTTATATTATTTTGGACATTCATATGTCTTCATTACTCAGAGAATTGGTGCATTACATTCCACGAGCCAATTTCTCATATTTATGGCAAATTGAAAGTCGTATTTATTTGACTATTGCCACAGAGAGTTGCTGAAATCCTCTCAGTCTAAATGACGATTGCATAGCTCAATCCTTAGACTTATATTATCTAAATGGCGGTTGCTAGCTCAACCCTTAGATTTATCTCATTGGTTTAAATGGCGATTGCCCGGCTCAATCATTAGACCAAATCTCAAAGAGATATACAAACTTATCGCTTAATCTCTATCTTTACGCAAAGTCCTGAGTTTACCAGTAATTGGTACGACTTGCACCTAGTCATATTTGACTAACAAATATTTAACAAATCTTACGAGAATCAAGTAAGTTACATGGGGGGATATTCTTTAGGGTTTTGGTTTGCGGCACGTGTGATTGCAACGGCTCAATCACTTAACGGGAAAGAAGCTAAGTCGTGCGAACGTTGCTGAGAAGATGGGATAAGGTAGTGGGTTGTTAGTCTTCCCTATTATTAGGCGTAAGACTCTTAACAACTGACCCCACTCTTTCCTCACTCCCACTCTTCCACTTCTTCCACTTCTTACGAGATCAGTTGGAAATATATTGCTATAAATAGGTCACTCGACCAGTTTGGAAACAACAACACGAACAGACAAGTTTAACAGTTTAATTCAGTGCAAGTATAATCAAGTCTATCTTATCGATAATTGATTAACTCTTCTCACTCAGCATTCAATATCTAGTGAGAACTGAATATCCATCCTTATCTAGCAATTTAATCTCAACATCACAGAAAATCATAGCAATTCCCTTATCTCATCTTTCTCTGCTTCCCTCCCTAAACCAACCCTATATCCTCTTCTTGTAACTGAAGCAATACTCGAACGGCCATTTCTTGGTTTAGGCGAGTTTTGTTCGATCTTGACCTCTCGAATTCCATTACAATCTTTTATTACATCATTACACTTCACACTTTACCCCTCAAATTCTCTTTATTGTTTTACACCTAAAACATGCGGATACCTGCTTTGGGTTTTGATTGATGAAGAATTGTGTTATGGTGTGAGCTACTGGATTTTCACAAAACTTAAGCAAACCAAAATGGTTCCTACTTTATGGAACAGCTCTCACTGGCTTCTATAAAATTCTCCCCGCGAATTTCAGCTTAGCTTCGAACGCGCAGTTTGGATTTCCTATTTTGTGATTTTCTTGGTGAGGGTTTTTAGGTGGGTGATTCTACGAGTATTCCAATATCTTGACCGGACTAGATTCACAAGATGATGCTATGAATTAGCATATTTGCGTTCCTTTTCCATATGCTGACTACTGACACGCTAAATAAAGAAAAAATTAACGATGTTGCTGAAAATGACCTGACCGTTTTGAAAATTCTTTTCTTTCTCTTCTTTCTCTTTTCTAAGTAATTTTTTTTTTTTGTGATCTGTGGTTGAGTTTTTCACGAGTGTGTATATCTGAGAAGAGAACTCAGCACAACTTCTCTCACCGTGATCAGGCGAAAATCAGTCGAAAATATGAAAAAATGGCGAAAACTTGCGAAATGAAAACAGTTATACGAAAGCAGTGTGCTGAAAATAAGTAGCAGAAATGTAAATATGCTAAATTGTAAATGTGGACAAGTTCCTGTTTGAGAAGAGTGTGTATATCTGAGAAGAGAACTCAACACAAATTTTCACAAGATCTTGAAGGAAAGCGATAAAGGTGCTGAAAGTAAAGAGCTGAATGTAAATGACTGAAAGTAAAGGTTGCAGTAAGTAAAGAACTGAAAGTAAAGAGCTGAAAGTAAAGAACTGAAAGATGAAAAGCGAAAAACAACAAAGAAAAAACGACCATTTCCCGTTGCAGAAGGTAAGTGGAGTCCCCTTAGTCGGCGCCAAAATGTAGCTGCTAGAAATTTACTAGGCTCCTATTGGTGGCTCTGCACAAGGCTAGAACAAAACCAGTAGAACACTGGACTAGTATCAAAACACCAAGACAAGATAGAGGAACTGCTGGCTATATTCGAAATCACCCTTGGAACTCCAAAGATCCACTGGAATCGACCTCCTTCCTTAAGGGAAGTGGTCATGTATTTATAGAGATCACTGAGGACAAACCCTCAGTGATCCAGTACTACTAAGATGGAATTACTAATTACAGGCTGTGGCGGTTACAATCGGACCTACCCCGCGGACCTGAGGGGTGCGTAGGACCATTCGTCCTACACTTACGTAGGTACTCCGCTGAGGGGGTCCGTTGGCTTATACTGTCTTATATCTTCTTGCGGTGGCTTCTAAGGTGTTACGCTGATCTTTAGGGTACATTTGAAATATGGCACCCACAAAAGCCACTTTCAACCTTTTTCGAAAGGTTGTGTCGTTGTTCTCTTGTTGCGAGAATAACAACTAACGGGGGAGAGTTCTTTTTAAACCATACAATGTTTCTCGGAACTTTGTATTACATTAATAGTTGTATGTATGTATGTATGAACTATAGTTATGTATCTGTATGTGAATGATATGTCCATTATTGGTGAATGGTATGTGAAGCTTTATCTTCGTATAAACTTCATGGTTTTCTGAATGCCTGTGCTAAACATTGAACAAAGATTTTTATCCGAGTTATTTGCATTTAATGTTGCTAGTGATCTTCTGATCCGCTGAGCGTTATA
>JAJJMA010237778.1:0-11707 GCA_023529015.1 Papaver nudicaule
TGCCATGAATCTTGTGAAAACGGCTGTTCGAAACAAAATGGGACAAGATTTTCTTGATGATTCCATGATGCTTTAAATTGAAAAAGCTCTTGTGGAAGGTTTCACCATCGATGTTATAATAGATATCTTCATCACTAGACAAAATCGACGAGTGCAATTGAAAATGAATTAACCCAGAATTAACCTTTTTTGTGGATATATAATGTATAACCCAGAATTATGTCGTCTTCGTATAAACATTTTGAGAAAATGACTACTTTTCTTGTAATCAATACAACGAATCTTTCGTGATTAATTTATAGACATTGTTATTACATTTTGCATTCTGTTTCGTTTTTGGTTTCATTGTCTATGGAGATTTTTTGTTAACCAGGAGAAAAAAGAGGGCCTTGGAAGGACAAGCGCAAAACAATCATGGAGATACACTACAATTCAGGTATTTTACCGTATTCACTGTTTACAACAAATGTAAAATTGAGATAAATATTATTGAGCGCTCATGAAAAAAAAATTAGGCCACCTAAACCAAAAATCCTGGTTCCGTCGCTGAACTCGGGATCAGAGCCCAAAAGCCATGTACAACTTCCTCAAAATGGTGAAATCCCGGAAATTAGACCTTTCAAGTACTAATTTCTTCCCCTTATATGGTAGTTTCCTCCCTCCAATCATTTACAATTTTGTCCTTCCATCTCTTAGAACACATTCTCAATCCCTAGTGATCACAGAATCCTCCTCTATTTCTTCCAGATTTGCAACTTAGTCCATTATCCACCTTGTTGGGCCTCTTTCAGTTATCTCTTCCTTGGCCTACGATCCGCGTATGGACATATTCAATTTTGGGTATCAACATTAGTCCCTTGACCGTTTGTGTGGAGGGTAAAACCCCTCGGGGCACGTGTCGTAAATCCAAGAAGCAGAAACCACTCCAAAGGAACCTGCAGAGAAGCCTCGGACCAAACCAAAGAGGAACGAGACCAAATGCGACGAGGGGAGACTCGGAAGAAAGGGATTCGAACCGCATCGAGGAACCGAAGCCCATGAACCAACTTCGGAGCACCACCGAAGGAACCGCCTTACTCGACAAGGACTGACACCACCACGATTGAGTCTCTTGTCTTATTAGCTGTAAACCACCCAAGCTCGGCCTATATAAGGCGAGCTTGGAAAACTTTGTAAGGGTTGGATTCTTTTGGGTAGAACCTAAGCGGCAAGAGTGGGATTAGGTTTGTATCTCCTCTGGCTCCTTAGGGTTATAATCCATGTAGTTACAACATTGAAATACAAATCTTCACTCATTTAGTCTTTGATTATTGTTATTTGTGTATCTTCGGTATTGTTCTTATTATCTTCATACCACGGAATCATGTTAAATAACTGTATGTATGAGTAGATCTGATGGCTGTAGTACCTTATGTACCTATGCAGATTTTCTACTCGTACAATTTGACTGGTAGTCAAAGGCGGACACTCAAATGGTCACTTTGATACCCTGGTCTGTAACCGCCTGTCCATTGCTCTACATTTGTAATTACTTGTTTGTGGCACGTCAACCTCTCTCCCATTTAGGTGAATTCTCACTGGTTGTTTGTGCAGTCGTTTCGACCCTGTCATGTCTCCTCGATTTTAACTCTCTAACCGCGGGTGGTCCCCCTCTTATAAATAGAGGTTTTACCTTCTTTTTTTACCATTCTTTCGTTCCTCGCCGTTTTTCTAAAACTTCTATTATTTCTTTTTGTCGCTTCCTTACATCATGGACCCCGAGAATCCTGATCCAGAAGAGGAAACTTTGCCTCCGGAGGCAGGCGAACTTTATTTTATTGCCCAGTTCAATCAATCTGATAACCTACAGTCTCGATTGCAACCTCCTAAACACGCATAGGGGAAAGATATTTTCCCATCCGATGACGTCCTGCTTCATTCATTGTCGAGTGATGTCGGAGATAGACTAGCGTCGACCCTTCTTGGTTCCTCGCTGAGGAGATAGTCCCTCGTAGAATTCATCCGATGTTGGATAATCCTCGTCTAGCTATCCATTGTTGTGATTATGCTTTAGCTGGCTCGAGAGTTCTTATGCAGTCTTGGGTAAAAGCCGATAAGTCGTTCCCTTTGTGGGTGTCGCGTGTTATAAAAGATCATGAGTCCCTAGCGACTATAGAGGCTCTTGGTATTAATGAAGCGTTATTGGCATCTGGGCACAAGACCATCGTTCGTTACTTGTTGGGTCTTACCCGCTTTTATTCACGCTGGGTTCCCGCGGTCCACGTCTTTCTTACTGGTCAAGGCGACGTGACCCCTATTTTGGAAGATGTCGCCATCCTCACTGGTTCGCCTATGACTGACTCGCATTCCTACAAGGAGGCTTGTTCAGACGATATCTTTACTAATGAGGATAAGGAGCTCCATAAGCTTCTATTACTCGGCTTGATTCGTGTCCTCAATCGATCAAGGGCAAAGGCAAAGATCTTGGGTTCGAAATCTGGCATGGCAAAAAGGGGCAAGTAATCTTCAAAGTCCGTTTGTGATGGTCAAGAGGAGGCGGGTGTTTTTGCCTAAAAAACAATGCACCGTCTTTAGGTACTTTCGTAGTGCTCGAGATCAAAATCGAACAAGACAAGTCTAAACCAAGTCAATGGTCGTTCAAGTCTTTCTTCGGTCACAGAGAGGATAGAGGTTGATCTAGGGAGGGAAACAGTGGAAGAAGCTTGACATCAGGTTGAGGATGTGTATTTCTGGGTGCAAGAGTTCAAGATCTCTGTCGTAAGGGTGACTGGAAATCTCCAAGGCTAGAAACGTGGTCAATACTCAGGTGTATGTTCTGAGGCTCTGGTTATTCAGAAGATTCTAGTTGTTCTGAATGTTCTGCCTTGGAAGATAGAGGAAGCCTCTATTTATAGTGTATGCCCCAGCCTTGTCCTTCTATCGGCTCCCCCTGCTTGGATATTGTCTGCTCATCAGCTTCCTTGAAGGGTAGGCGTCTGCCTGATACTACCATGTTCAACGCCATGAACATGTCTTTCCGCTGTGGTTTCGAGAGACAGAGAGTCTCACATAGTTGATACATTATCCCTTTCACTCTCTTGTTTACTGGCTCCTTAGGAAGGGTAAATGCTCGAACCGGTAGAGGGTCTTGGTATACACCTTCGTTTCCCAGGTGTAATTATACGGCTCCACCTTGGCTTGGAAGATTCGCTTAAGGCTAAAATAATCTCTGGTGGAGTGAGTAGTGACTCGGTGGTAGCGACAATACCTTGTAATTGCTACCTCCTCAGCCGTTGGAGGTTGTCGTACTAGAGGGAGTTCGATTGCTCCATCCTGGATCCAAGTGTCTAACAACTCTAGTACCTCTTTCATGGGGAACGATTAGTCAGGTACTTCTGGTCTAGCCTTTTGCCTCTGCATCTCCGGTTTTTGTAGCCCGCCTTGGTTCACGTTTTTATTCGGGGTCCTTGGAGCCGAGTTCGTGCGTTTTGGGTGCGTCACCTCCGTGGCAGGGCTCTCCCTCTTCCCTCATTCGCTAACAGCTCCCAAAGATGGTAGACTACTATTATACTGCTTGTTGATCAGTCTCCTGTCGCCACGAGTGTTACGGGCTTCTTCGTTCCTTAGAGGTTCAGCTCTTTCTAGTAGTGCAGGTGGAGTGGTGGCGGATCTCTTCGCAGCTTCATGGAGTTCAGAGAAGGTATGAAAGTGAAGGTTTTCCAAGAGGGCTCGGTAGACTAGAATCATTCCATTGATGCAGACTTCTACCAGTTGTAGTTCCGTGGCATTCGGGTCATGACAGTCGAGAGCTTGGATTCTGAATCTCTTCACATAATCGTTTGGATGTTTGCTAGGTCTGATAGTGTTACTTGTTCAGACACGAAGAAATAATTGCGGTAGAACGCGTTCACCATCTCCCTCCATGTACTGATGTTGCTTGAGGCGAGGTTATTGTACCAGGTGTAGGCCCTCCCAGTGAGGGACTTTGAAAAATCCTTCAGCCTCAATACATGATTGTATTCGTGTTCCCCCAATGATTCCAAAAATCGAGAGACGTATTCACGAGCGTTTCCGGTTCCATCGTACAAGGAGAACATGGGAGAAACGTACCCTTTGTGGAGAGCAACCCTCTGCACTTCGTATGGGTATGGCGGTCGGTGTTGGTGGATAGGTAGCGCCATCTCTCTTTTCCGGTTCCGTAATAGCCTATCTAGATCGTCCCCCGTGACGTATCGAGGTTGTTTTCCTTCCTTTTGGTGATACTCCTCTTCAATAGGAGGTGTTTCGCCATCTCGGATGTGGATGACGGCGGAGTGGACGCCAGCAGCAGCGGCCTCAGGAGTTTCTTTGACTAGTGAACTTGACAATTTTGAGGTCAGAGTTTTGAGACGAGCCAGTATTCCTAGTTGAGTATCGAACATCTTATCTTGACTTTCTGCAAGATCGTCTTGGCACTTGGCCAACTCTTCCATGGTAAACGCCTTTGGCACTCCCTAGCCTTTTTCAGTTGTAGCGCTAATCTTGATTGTGGAGGAAGGGTTCTTGCTGGAGGTGGTCACTCCAGCAGCGCCAGTCATTGGGGTGACGGGAGCTACTGGAATGGCAGGTGTCGCAGGGGAAGAATCTTGAGTAATTGGAGTACTGGATGTGGGTGGATTGGTAGGTGTTTCACTGGAGGTTGTAGCACCGTCAGTTGAAGAGTTGGGGTTTTTGGTATCTCATCCTGACCTGAGTTCAACCATTTTTGAGAAAGTTTCCTGGGACCGAGAGATTGATCTCCCACTGTGGTCGCCAAATGTTTTTGCCTGAAAAACAATGCACTGTCTCTGGGTACTTTCGTAGTGCTCGAGATCAAAATCGAACAAGACAAGCCTAAACCAAGACAATGGTCGTTTATGTCTTGCTTCGGTCACAGAGAGGATGGAGGTTGATCTAGGGAGGGAAACAGTGAAAGAAACTTGAGATCAGGTTGAGGATGTGTATTTCTGGGTGTAAGAGTTCAAGATCTCCGTCGTAAGGGTGACTGGAAATCTCCAAGGCTAGAAATGTATTGAATACTCAGGTGTATTCTCTGAGGCGCTGGTTATTCTGAAGATTCTAGTTGTTCTGAATGTTCTGCCTTGGAAGATAAAGGAAGCCTCTATTTATAGTGTTGAACTCACCATGATCTCTCGACAAAGAAGGTGGAAGCCGTGGAAGAGTGGAGGACGTGAGTTGTGCTCTGTAAATGCTAGAGTTATGTAGAACGTGTCCACTCAGCACCACTTTCTCATAATTGTCCATCATCTCTATCAGTTTCTTTCTAACTGCCGTAGACCGCCAGAACAATACCCCTAAAGTTATCCCCCCGTGTGATGTTTTGATATCTCGTGTAGTTTAAACAATGTTGTATGGCCATGGCCCTATGGCCAATGTGATTGTGGCACTAGAAGCACGTGTGGTGGCTGTATAACAACATCCTTGGCCATTGGCCAAGGCTAGTAGCTACGACCTTGGCCACGGTCCAAGGTCAGATCTTGTGGCGCCATGCATCATGGCGCCACTACGTTGGAGCTATCGCCTTGTCCAGTTTTGTATGGCGCCATTCTTATGGTGCCATGGTCTAAGAGACCACGTGTCCAAGGCCAACTGTTGTGGCGACATAGCTTATAACGCCATGCCTAGGGGCTACAGCCATAGCCACTGGCCAAGGCCAATTTTCTCGTGGCGCCATAAGTATGGCGCTACGGAGTTATGGCTACGACCTTGGCATTTGGCCAAGGCCAAACCTTTCTTGGCGTATTTAGGCCATGCCACTTTGACTATGGCATATTTGTGCACTTGCACTGTTTTAGGTCATGGCGTGCTTATCCATGGTGTGTTAGGCCATTATGTGTTTAGATTGTAGCATGTCTAAGTGTGTTTAGGTCATTGTATGATTCTCAGAGAGCTCTGGACATGCCTAGAGCCGTGGTGTTTCTGAGGTTTTCATTGAGACTCGGGTATCGATTCGTATCTTAAGAGGAAATCCATGAGGATGCGTCTCTGTTAACTCTCCACCATATTACCAGTGAGCAATTTAGTTCTGATGTCGAGGAATTCAAAGTGATGTCGGCATGAAGTAAATTGATGGGTTTATGAGTTTGGTGGGGTTATTAGTAATGCACTATGATGTTATTCTCTCCACCGGGAGTTATAATAGAGAACTTATAGAGAGTATTTTCAGCTTGCAGAACATGTCGGATTTGAGCTATGGAGATGTTCATGAGTAGGCGATCATCTTTTGGCAAGGCATAACTGAAGAGTAGTTTTACATCTTTGTCCCTCTTCCATTTTTCACCATCTACATTAAGTCCCCTGGTTAGTGTGGAACAGTAATGTTTCATACTAAGCATTTGGATGGTGAGAACAGTTCTAATGGCCCTAGGTTTTACCAACATGGATTTACAAAACATCAAATCTTATCGTATTAATGTCCTTAAATAGAAAAAAAGTAGGTGGCAAGCTTGTGCGTAAATTTTTTATTTTTTTTATGTATAGGTGAGGGAGCAAAGGGTGCGTGGCCATGGCGCTATGTCCATGACGCCGTGAGATGCGGCGGACGGTTGTGGCCTTGGCGCCATGACTGCCATGTCTCGAAACTCGTCCCACTTTTTTTTTAACGCAACGATGTTTTGGCGCTGCAGTTTGGTAACGCCAGCCCTAGGGCTGGCGTGATCTATTCTTGGGTTTTGGGCCTTATGTTTTCTTCTTCTTTTAGGAGTTCTACTGGTATTAGGACTCTTTAATGGTTATGTGTGTATATATATATACATGTCTAGGTTAAACTTTCAACAGAGAAGGAGAAAAGAAAAAGGTTTTCCAGAGCAGTATATTTTTCTTTTTCCTCTTTGATTTATTCTCTTTAATCGCGTTAGTTAATCCTTGTTCATCATGTCGTCAAGTGGATCAACAACGAGGAGGAACAAGGTAACCTAGGTTTATATATATATATACGGATATGAATATATACCACGTAGACGTGTGTGGAAGGACGTGTTAATGGCGCCACATCCTGTGGCGCCACAACTTTGGTGATCACGGCTTTGGCCAAAGGGTCAAGGCTACTTGGTGGCGCCATGGGTATGGCGCCACACATGCCCATACATATTTTTTTCTTCTGCGGCCAAGGCCATTCCTTCATGAGTGTATGTATTGTTTTGCACATATACTTTAGTAAGTGTGTACACATAACTACTCATATTATTAGGAAAGTGATTACTATTATGTGTACGAGTATGTAGCAACTTACTTGGAATTGTTTGTGTGTTGCAGCGAAAACGTGGTGGTGAGGCTACTCCCGTACCTTCCATTGTTGGAACGCCTAGTGCTGAGGAAAAGTTCTTCGATGCGTATAGAGAGATTGGTAGAAGAAGCACCCCACTTTTGAGTCGAGTTGATCCAGAGGCTCGTTTTGCTCCGAAGTATAACAGTAAGACTAAGTCTCCTTCGTCAGTTGTTTTTCCTGGCGAAATCATCAGGTTTTCTTTACAACGAGGCTCGTATGGAGCCTCTTCAATTGACTTTGGTGCTCCTAGAGTTCCCTTAGATCAGTGGATCACTTGGTTGGACTCCATGTTGAATGATAAGAAGGTGCACGCCGTCTTGGAGGAGGTTGGAATTGTGCACGCAGTGAAAGCATCGGGAAAATTAAAGGTGCATGTGGATGTTGACGGTATTGTCGCCTTTGCTTCTCGTTGGTGTGAGTCCACGAATACTGCTGCCATGGGCTTCTGAGAGCTCACCATTTCTTTGGAGGCGATATCGGCTCTGTATCACCTTCCTATACAGGGGAAGCTTCCAAGCAACCATCCAGGACGTCTTCCTGATACCATAGTTGATGAATTGAACACAAAGATTGGGATCTTCATTTTCCTAACGCCTCTGCTGATGAGAATAATGTCAGGTGGATTTATCACTGGTACTCGTCCGGAGGTAGGAGTGATGCCCTCAGCAACACCAAGCTTATAGCAGCGTTCCTCACGCTCTGGTTGTCGCGGGATATATTTGAGGATGATCCTATCGGGACGTTGAAGCCTGTCGTTGTCCCGTATGCCATCCTGCTAGATCGGGGTGTTTGTTTTCCGATTGGTAGTATGTTCCTCGGGTCCCAGTATGCTCACTTGAGTGCCTTAGCCAGGAACATGTCCAGTTCTTCCACGGGTCGCATTTCGTCATTCATCAACCTTCCTTTCCTTCAAACTTTTCTATGGGAACATTATGTGGATTATGCTCCGCTGGGTGGCCTTTTTTCAGACTCGTTAGAATATGCCAAGATCATGTGGTGAAGCGAGCAGAAGCCCAAGGACTCGGTGAAGCTATTAGATCTTTTGGATAAAGAGGAGAGCGTCTTCTTCCGTCCATGGTGCTATGTTCCCGACGATAGAGTTTTCCAACTCCAGACTGCTGCGGAGACTAAGGAAATTGCTTCGCTTTCTGGGTCTCACGGTGTGAATAATATTGATGACGAAGGACAGCATGTGTTTATGTGTAGTAGCGTCCCGGGTTTCATCCTCGGCTTTTACCAGGGTAAGTTGGTGAGGCAGACGTACAACATCGAAAGGGCGGCCAGGTTCATGGGGTTTCATCAAGACGTGCCTTTGGATCGTTCTCATCCTCCTTCTGAGGATGATTTGCGTGAATACTTGGATCCTACCTGGGATCCTGGGAGGAAGGTCACTTTCCTGGTTGTTGGCAGGCGGATGAGAGTCACTCCTGAATTCAGTAAATTCTGGGATTATACTTTATTGGCTCTGGGCAACTTCGTGAAAAACTCTAAAGTAGTACATGCTGAAAAACTCTAAAAAGCATGAAAAGGCAAACTACTTTTAGATGTAGTTTATATTCCTTAGGCAAAAACAAGTTCTCACAAGGAATCAACTATTTTTACTGAAAGAACAGTCTTATTACTTGAGGTTATCAAGTTGCCAAGTTGTTCTTCAATGGTTGTAACTCTCTTAATTAGATCATAGAGGCTAGTATTCACATGATTTACGAGAGCACCCATCTCCCCAGCAAATTATTTGAGTTGTTCAAGTACTTCATCCATCTTTTCTTCTAGATGAGTTTCCTTTCTTTCTGTAACTGTAGGATTACTTTGTACAGAAGTATGTCTGGCTTCACTATCAGATGATTATATGCGAATCTTCTTGTCTGGAAAGACAATGTCCATATATCTTCCCTTTTTCCTCCAGAGTCTGTCATGCTTGATATAATCTTTTGATCTTAGAATTTAGAGATTTAAAGGATCGGACTAAAGGTTTTTCACGAGATAAAATCTCTCCTTTAAAGATAGATATCAATCGAGATTCTGGATAAGTAACATAAATTATTGTTCATGGTTCGCGAACTGTACGACTTTTCAGGCTGACCAGAAATCAGTCTAGTTTCCTCCTATACAGACTCCCTATATCCTTATGCAGTATTTCCATTGTTATCAGGATTAGTTTAACAATAGAACTGCACAAAAGAATTTAGTGAGAGGAGGATACTGAAGTCCTTGGTGACAAGGGCAGCAGTGTCTTTCGTTTTCTATTACTTTTCAAGGTGTTACAAGCGTTGAAACTTGACTTTACAACTTTACTTCCCGGTTTTCCTCATGTATCACTCGTAGTGTGACAGGAGTTTAGGTATGAGGTTTGACTAGCTCTTTGATTCACAGGATAAAAGGTACCAAAATCCTTTTTTCATTTTTCAACCCATACTTGTACCGAATTTTTGAAAGAACTTCTTCTCTCAGGTTGTTTTTCCAACAACCTTTTTTGAGGTTTTAGAGGATGACATTTACCTGTTTTTCCCTCATGACCACATTCTTAAACTGGATGAATGTGTCTTAGGAGAATTTCTACCACTTTTGTTCTGTGGAGAATTGCTCCTTCTTGGCCTTACCTTCTTAGAAGTATCAGACATAGATTTTGTCTGAGAAGGTTTTTTTTTTTCCAGATTGGAATTCTTGAACTTAAAATGTCGATATTTGTCAACACTTTGATTCAATTTCTTGAAAAGATCTGAATCCCATTTTTTTTATCTCTTTCTAACAATTGTACTCGATAAATTGTCTCAGAAAGTTTTTTACTTAGTTCTTCCTTTTCTTGTTCAAGAATTCAACATCTTTCTTCAAGTAACTTGGTAAACAAGTACCCTTTGTTCTTCAGAGAGATAGAATTCATTACTGAACTCTTATTATCATGACTTGGTGGGGAACTTTCCTGATGTACAGCAAAGAGAGTCATGTTTTGAGCATTCTCTTTTATGGGAATGTGCTTTTGTGTAGCATCAAAAGCTTTGACTTTTCCACAATAGTCTTTATTTGGACATTCAGGAGACATGTGACCGAATCCAAGACATTTGAAAATTGTGGCTCATTGTCATTATCCCAATATTTGCTCTTGGTTCGAGGGAGATTATTATATCTTCTCCTACCTCTTAGAGCTCTTCTAATATGTTGAATGAATAATGCGAGATCATCTTCATCGTTACATGTCTCATGAGACTAGTCTGATTGCACGGCTTTAAGCCCTACTGTCTTTCCTTGACCAGTTTCAAGATCAAAGATGTTGAGTTTGGCAACAAGGTAACTTCTTGTTATAGTTAAACCGTGAACTTCTTGGATGACATGTTTCTTTGAGTCGTACCATGAGGGTAATGACCTCAGAATTTTACACACAATGTCCCTTTCCGGAATAGCTTTTCCTAAGGTGTGACAGGCATTCACTCTCTCAGACAATTTGTGGTTAAATTCTTCAAAGGTATCATCCTCAAGCATTCGAAGGTTCTCCTAGTCATACATGAGGTTCTGAAGTATAGTTTCTTTCTCAGCTGAATTCCGTTCGAACACAGTCCATAATCTATCCCAAACCTCCTGAGAGGTTTCACATGTGGCCACGTGATGGAAAATATCATGTGTTACTTCATGAATGATAGCGTTTAGCCCATCATAGTTTTGCTTGGCGGCTTGACTTTATACGTCAGTATAATCACCAATGTATTTGGGGACAGACTCACTTCCTACCAGGATAGTTTGAGGTGTGTATCCCTTTTCGACATAGACACAGGTTTTGAAATCCCGAGCTTGCAAAAACGATCTCATACAGTTTTCCACCATAGGTAATTTGTGCCATCAAACTTTGGTGGTACGTTGAAAGATCTTATGCATTGTTTCATAACCCTCAAGCCGCGATAAACACAGACAGTTACGTCTTTTATGTGCGGATATGATACCAATTGAAAAGGGAGGGGTACCGAAATACTACCAACTTTTCGTTTGGGATCGTGAGTCTTATGGTCAGATCTGGACGATCTCAAAAATCAATATCCAGATCTGTTTAACCTGAGTTTGGATCACAAGTGATCAGTCCGACGCAAGACAGAGTCTTGGTAAATCAATAACGTATTTCTTGTGTTTTCTTTATTATATAATCATAATCAGAGAATATAATGCGGAAAGTAAAGCACACAAGACACCATAGATTTTTTTAACGAGGAAAACCTCGGGACCTCGTCCAGATTGAACATCGCACAGTACAAACTGTCTACAAACACTAGCTTACTATAAGACTTCGGTCTGAGATGTAGCAGAGACCAATTATAGCCCTCCAAGCAAACTGGCTACTATTGCACTCCTTACGTCTCTAGATCCCCCCACAGATCATCACGCACTTGATTCCCCTAGCTGACGTCCTTTACAGGCCTAGGAGTTGCTTTAACCGCT
>JAJJMA010237788.1:0-18263 GCA_023529015.1 Papaver nudicaule
GAAGTTGCGAGTCTACACAATGGAATGAAGTCCTTCTTATATGGTCATGTTTGTCCTGAAACATAGCCATGTGTGAGTAAGTTACATTTTTGACTGATGAAGCAGGTAAATAACATATACAGTAAAAACTCCATATATTAATAGCTTCGGGAACAATCAAAATTATTAATATATGGAGTTTATTTATGGACATAGTTGGATAATATATTCAAGTTAATTCTATGTAAATATTATTGGATAATATATATACATATACATAGTTGTAATACACGATTACATGAATTTATCTATGAACTTATAAGACCATTAAACTTACTTTGATGTTTTGTATAACTATAAATAAGAAAACAATAGTATTAGGTGCATGCATAATTCAAAAAATGCGGTAACGACCCAAAAAATTACATTTTTTCCTCCAACAACTATAAATAAGTATTATATTTCATGTTAAATTTTAGCGTAACAAGATCCATATTTTCCAGTATATAATATCGATTATTAATATATGGAGGTAAACTACTTAAGGCGGGACTGGAAAAACGTATTAATATTAAAATGTGGAGGCCAAGTTCAGCATATGACTTTGTATTAATATGTAGATTTATTATGGAGTATCAATATATGGAGTGTTTACTGTATCCAAAAAGCGTACATTATGTGTAGTGGGTTATACCATTCACAACTGCCAGTCACCCGTGAAGGTTCTATTCACCATTTTACCACCATGGTTCCAACTTTATTATTGTTTTCACCTTATTTACATAAATGTAATTATAGACAAATGTACTACTTCAAACACCAACTTCAAAACACATTAGTTCTAGTTGGGCATATTAATCGTGTACTGGAAAGTCGTGTAAACAACATTATTTTAGTTTAAATGTAAAATCATGTTAGTCACAGATTATGATAACTCGAAAAGTCAGCAATAATCGTCCGTTATGTTACACCATATAAACCGATTCTCGGTATTCTTCATGAAAAAAGAACCTCAACTATAATTGGTTGTTATCGATGTTTACAAGGTCTGATTATTGTAAAAGAAACCAACAATCTTTGTAACTGTATCGGCTCATAATCGATATGTGTTTTATACTGATTGTATAATCTTTTTTTAGAAGATTGCTAGTGAATCATCATTGCATATATTTGACATTCTACACCGATTGTGTGAAAATATATGTATTGTGCACTCCTTTTAATAGGCTCAAATTAATGGATTTTGAACTTGATTATGGTTAAGTGAAAATGTCAGTCTTTCTGGAAGTTATTTTCAGTTATAATCGACAGTAAATCTCCATAACAAAGACCAATTCTGTCATAATCTGGAAAAAAATCTAGAATCGGCCTTTATAGGTATATACCGGTAAATCGAACTCTTAACAACAAATTATTATGTATTTTTCATGATCAACATGTCAGTTATGTGATCTGAAGAAACAATATAATGAAATCGACGCAATACATAATCAGATGAAGAATATAATCGTGAAACTAAACATGTTTGCTCTAATTTCGTGTAACCTCTTTGAAATATCATGAAAACAGGTTGAAAATATGATCAAATCATTCATCAAAACCAATAGATCCTCAAGCTGTAAAAACATGATTATATGCATTATTTCCATGAACCTTATGGATATCATGTGAATGTACTTCAAATTAAAAGTAAACCCATAGTCCGGGCCAATGAAGATGTATAAAATTGTAAATGCATACCTTCACAAAGTAGAAATTAGGTAATAGGCCTCTAATCTAGCTTCAGTTGGTCAATGTCGATTATTCTAGACTAATTCAGATTCAGTTACAGTTAAAGTTGATTAGGGTTTTGAGGTTAGGATGTGAACCATTATTTAGTGGAGCTTAAAGTTGCACAGAAAAACATGAGAGAAACATATAAGATAATTCTTCTTCTAGTGGAGTTAACTTAGTATATAATTAGGCCAGTTCCAATGGAACACAGCAAACCCTCCCCTTTGCAATCCAACGTGGCCTAGCAAACCAAAAATGGGGCAGTGTTATAATGGAATTTTCATCGACGATGGATTTACCATCGATCAGATCTCGCTCCAATCCAACGGTCTAATTCGATGCGCCTATTTAATGCACCCTAAAACGTTTTCTTCTTCACATTCTTCATCACATTTCTCACATCAAACACAATTTTGCTCTGCTGCAATCAACAGCTTCTGATTTTTTTTTCTTGTTCAATGGAGTATGAACATGATTCTTCTGATGAAGAGGTGCAAAGAAGAATGATTTTGATTCTTATCGAAAAAGAATTCTTCATATGCTGTAGGAAATTGATTCCGACTCTGATGAAGAAAGAGCGCAGTTCGACACTATGTTGCAGGTCTACACCGGCGCAATACCAATGGAACCTGAGCCAAAAGCGGTACAGTGTAGGCGATACACTTACCGTGATCGGGAATTCTACCATGAGAAACTGATGCATGATTATTTCAATGAAGACTGTGTGTATTCCGACGAAGATTTTCAGCGTCGCTTCCGCATGCCCCGACAATTGACGAAATTTATTATTTCGGAGCTTGTAAGAGTTGAACCTCGGTTTGATTATCAGTTTGATTGTCGTAATATTAGAGGTCACAGTCCAGAGCAGAAGGTTACGACGGCCTTGAGGATTCTTGGTTACGGTTGTCCGGCAGATTCCCTTGATGAGTACATCCGAATGGGAAAAACAACTGCCTTCAACTATCTCTCGTTGTTTTGCGAAATTATGATTGATCATTTCGGTTCAGAGTATTTGCGCAATCCCAACCAGAAAGATATTCGAGAGATATTGAAAGTGAATACGGCGAGGGGTTTCCCTGGAATGCTAGGTAGTCTCGAATGCATGCACTGGGTGTGGCAAGGGTGTCCAACAATGTGGGTTGGTCAATACAAAGGTCATTACGCTAAGCCAACTGTCATTTTAGAAGCTGCGGCTACTGAAGATTGTTGGATATGGCATGCTTTTTGGTCTTCCTGGTTCGCAAAATGACATTAATGTTTTGCACAAATCGCCTCTTTTCGAAGACCTTAAGAAGGCCCGAGCCCCCCTTGTTAATTTCAATATCAACGGACATCAGTACAGTAATGGGTATTATCTTGCTGATGGAATATATTCTAAGTGGTCAACACTGGTTCAAGCGTTTAGGGGAGTGCCTACAGGAAATACGGGTAAAGCAATGAAGCATTTCAACAGAATGCAGATGGCCTTCAGGAAGGATGTTGAGTGTGCCTTTGGAATTCTGAAGAAGAAATTTGCTATCGTTTGTGGTCCTTTCCGTGGTTTGAGTCCCCGTGAAATGCATAAGACTATGCTTACTTGCATAATTCTGCATAACATGGTAATCCAAGAAACTCATCGTAATGAAACCTAGACCAACTATCCAGACGAGGATTTGAGGGGGGGTGTTGTACCACAACGGGGAACGCCTGCAAGGGACTATGCGCGGATGACGAATCACATTCAGAATCCAACTTTGTATGAAAGATTAAGGAGTGATCTTTGTGCTCATCTTTGGGCAGAAGAAGGACGAAGAGTTGTTGGACATGATGGAGATGAAGAAGATAAAGATGAAGAAGTTCGTGCTCCTCGTTGGGAAACAGCTGATGCCTTTGAAGATGAAGATGATGATGATGATGAGGATGACGATTAATTTTTTTTCTTTGTTTAGAGGACGAGGATGATGATTAAGTTTTTTTTTTTCCTGTCATTTGTTTTTGTTATTTTTTTCGTTAGTATTAATGAAGATTAAAATTTTATATAACTAGAGTTTTTCATTAAAATTAAAGATCGTAATTACACTAAAGGGTGTGCCCTTTACAAAATATAGAGTCGTGTCGTTCCGATATAATTAGTAAAAAGGGTTTGCCAAGCCCTTTTGCAAAAAAAAAAAAAAACAAAACAAAAACAAAGCTGATATAATTAGTAAAAAGGATGTGCCATGCCCTTTTGCAAAAGACCATCCGATGATGATAACGCAATTGCCGTTGCTGTTGAAAATTGGCAAACTGCCTTCCTTAATGATGATACTACACACTGCTGCCACTAATGATGATACTACTGATGATGATGATGATGATACACATTGCTACCCTTGATGATGATGATACACATTGCTGCCACTGATGATGATGACGCTGATACTACTGATGATGCTGATGATACACATTGCTACCCTTAACGATGATGATACACATTGCTGTCACTAATGATGATGATGATACTACTGATGATGATGATACTACTGATGATGATGATGATACTACTACATACTGCTGCCCTTGCCGATGCTACCCCCGACTCCATATGAATGATGATGATAATGAACATGCTACTCGTCCGCCCAGGGGCTTTCCTCCTCCGCTTCAATGTCAGATGCATCGGCATTGACGGATGGGATATTAGGTGGTCCTTGAACAATCGACTCAAGAGCGGACAACCGTTCTTCCTCCATCTGGCGTTTGATCCGGTCGAAGTCCATCTTCCAGATGTACAGTTGTTCCCCATTCATATTTGAGGTATTAGCATTCATGATTTTATGCTTAGAATGGCTATGCACATACTTCTCCTGGGAGAGGCGACTTTTTTTAAGTTCACCGTTCACGACCTTGCGTTCAGCCGATTGGAGTTTGGAAGTTTCCTTAAGGTCGGCAGTATAAGCATCCATGTTGAACCCTTTCCCCTCAACAACAACATCAGCCTTTGCTTGTCGTAGCTTCTTGGCCTGGTTCCTACCACACAACGTCTGGAACTTAAGGGCATTTGCGGACGCCTTCTCAGATGTCATACCTCCTCCACTACCTCCACTTCCTCCTCTACCTCCACTACCTCCACTGCCTCCTGCACCTGGTGACCCCATCTGTGAGGAAAATTGGGACGAAAAGGGCGAGGATGAGACGCTTGGGAGTGAGGCGAACCTTGATTGTAAGGTGAACCTTAATTGTACGATGAAGCTTTAGGAACCGACTTCAGCTGGAGCAGCATCTTTGGGTCAAACTTTGGCAACACTTTCAAAATATGGTAATACTTCTCGTAGGCAAATGGTTTCCCATGCTCTCTTTTCCATGCCTCGCGACACCTCCGTTCGACGTCCGTGTCACCCTCCCCACTTCGTCTTCTGCGTTCAGCTTGCACGATCGCGGCCACAAACAGTTGCACCCGTGCATTGATTGTGACGAAGTGGTTGCACAACGAAACTTCTGTACGGTAAGTGACATTCATCGTCTCCTTCTCGAACTGATCAAATATGCTCCCTCACAAAGTTGCCTTGTCTTGATGAACACCAGTAATGGGATTTTCAGTAAATCGGACATAATTAGAACATATGATCATGTCTTCGCTTGCAGTGAACGATTGGCCGCGGCTTCCTCTCCCAGTCTTTCCTTCACCCATTTCTTGACTATCTTCGTCGAAGACTTCAGATTCATATTGAGAAGATGATTGAGTAACTTGTTGTTTCCCCTTGTTTTTGGCCTTACCGCGAGCCATATGGAAATTGGCAAAAAGATAGATAGCGGAGTGCACAATTGTAGTAGATCTGAGAATATTACTACAAATGTTGTGAAGGTGTGAGTTAATAACCTTGCCAAATGAGGGTATATATAGGCTATGAGAAATCTCAGCCGTACATCTTATCGACAGAAAAACTGTCGTCGACAGAAATTCCATCTATGTCGATGGAATTTGTATCTATCGATGGAATTTCCATCGACGATACTATTTCTGTCTCACGTTGCAAAGTTGCAAATGCAACTTTGCAACGTGGTTTGGGGTGTTTGCTGGGTCCATAGCCAGCCAAAACACTCATAAACTGTGTTTTTCTTGCCCCATAGGAACCAGCCTTATGCCTTGAAGGTTATTTATATGGGGAAGAAACGAGAAATGCATGTCTATATTCTCATACCCTAAATTGCCGCCCTTCATTCCCGCCTGAATTCAGAAGTAACCTGCCAGCTTTCCAACTTCTCATGCTTCATTACACCTGCCAGGTTTCTCCTTCTTACCCTGCCTTCTTCGAGTTTTCAGCTTTTCTTCTCTCAACATTTTTCTGCAGGTGCGCCTGCTCTTAATCATCTTTCCAGCTCTCCATCTTTTTAGCTATCAATTGTAGGTAGATGCACAATTTTTTCATCTACACCGACTGTAGTGTAAGTATTTTTCACCATAATCAGATCTTATGGCCATACAATAACTATCGATTATAAATTCCATGTTTTACAAAGAAATTATAATCGGGTGTTATTGTAACGTATATGAACTGATTCTAGTTCTATGATTTTGAACCACCAAATGATCTATAATCGGTTCTTGTTTCTCATCATATGCACTATAATCGTATATGATGCCATGTCATCCACCGATTATGGGTGATACGCAGTACGAAAACCCATGATTTTTTTTCCAGTTTTCGACGATTATGAGATACACAAACACGATTCGAGATTATTAGCACCTATACCTGACTTATTGAAGCATTATTCTCTACATTCTGACAGTGGTACATTCTTCATGATCTTCAACAAGATTCTCAATTAGCGTTTGGTTGTGATGTTCTTGTCCATTCATCAAAAAGTTAATATCAGAAGGATTGAAAACATGATTTTCTACTTACGAGATGTAAATGAGAAGAAATCTTCATCTTCATCGCTACTAGGGGATTCATTATCACTATAAAGTTTCTTTCTGAAATCACAAACCCTAGTTTTTCCCTATATCTCCCAACTTCTTCTTCTCTCCTTCAAACAAACACTCCACACTCTCTACTAAATTCTAACCATCTAACATAGATTAAACAAGCTTTAACTATACTTGATTTAATAAATTACATGATTAAGGCTAACTAAATAGAGGGCATATTGGCTATTAAAAATAATTTTGGATTAAGGGGTTTTTATTTTACTTTAAAATGTCCCTTTTTTTCTGATTTGAAAGGTAGCTAGGCAAAGAAATAAAGAGAAATCCTCATACCCGATGCAAACGAGTTTCGAACACAGGTCGCCCGTGTTATGTTAAAGTACCGAACCCTTTTTTGTTTTATTCATTAGCTCTAAAATATGCTACAGCAGGCCAAAAATTAGCTAGGTAAATAAAGATCTAAATAAGATCTCCATGTAAGATTTTTAGCACCCATGGTTGAAGATGCTCTAGGGGTTCTAAGGTACTTTTCTTTAGTTTCTGCTAATGTATCAACGTATGTATATGGTGATAGAAGGACCATTCCTTTCAATTTTGTTTTGATCGAGAGCGGACAGATCCTAATCGAACATTCTTTAGCAAACATAACTGTCAAGCCAAAATATAGACAGTACGGTACGGATAATCTTGGGCAGTAAGTAATAAACGGCTGAATCAAAGGGACGTCTGCAGATGGAGCATTGAGTCCGGAGGAGGGAGAGTGCTTAGCTATCAAGGAGGCACTCAGATGCAAAGGTTGTGATCCGGGCAATTGCAGAGGGGAGACCAACTTCTCACCGGAATGGGAGGAACATAATCAAAGAAATAAAGCAGATTGCTTAATCTTTCAATTTATGCAGTTTTTCTTTTGTTAGTAGAGACGACAACCAAGTCGCAAACGCTATTTCTAAGTTTACTAGAAAGAACAAGGTTCACCTTGAAGTTTTAGATTCATTTCCTAGTTTTGTAACTGAATTATTGGCAAAGGATTACTCCTCTGCATTCTCTTAATAAAATCAGTTTGTTTATCAAAGAAAATTAAAAATAATAAACGGCTGAATCAAAATGGGGGATCCAGAGGGAAAAATAAAGGATAGAACTCGAGACATCAAGCATTTCTTCAGACGAGGTTGGAAAATTGTTGGTCTATGCAAGAAAGGATGGTACAAACTCAGAAGTAAATTGAAGATTTGACAATGGTCTATTTATATACAATGTAAAAGAATGAAGCATTTGAATATATGCCATGTAAGCTGTCTGTATATTTGGTTCCTGGTTTCGTAGAACAAATGCAAAAAATTTGCAAGAATCTTATCGAATACATAATAATTTCATGTTACAGTTTCCATAAACCAATTGCAGCAAAATAAAAAAATTAAAATTAAGATGTAAGATCAATCTGCAACATTTTGGTACATGCTGACAACATTTTGGTATAGGCAAGGGCGAAAGAAACACAGAACAGCCAAATAGTCCAGCTTCCAGGAGGGAGGTAAAAGCTGCATTGCATTGATTCCATCTCTTTCTTCAGGGTTCTGCTAGTCAGAGCTTGAGTCTCTACCCATTCGATTTTCTCTTCTTCAAAATTGAGGCTCTCTCGAACCTGCGTCCACCGACCCGCCATTTCTTGTACGCCGTCATTGAAGACTGAGCTGCATCATATACTAAAAAGGAAGGACAACCGTCGTTAGTGCAAGGTCAGGCGGGATAGTGAAGGTTAAAAGTTGAAGCTGGTTATAGTTACAAATCTCACAATGCGTTTCTTCTTTCGTTAGAACTGACAAGAACTTGGGAGATGAAGAAAATGCTGCACTATGCGCCTTGCTAAGAACTTCCTTGTACCTGCCTTCAAAAGCGTACAAGAGAAACGACCAAATGGTTCTATCGCCGACCCTATCACCAAAAAAAATATATATTGCTCAAAAGTCAAACCTTTTCTAGTAATTTCCACCATTTTCAGCTTCACTAACTTGGTACAAATCAAACATTTAACCCGTATGCTTAGCTTAAAAATTGACACGGCGTATAATGGTGTTTTATGGACTATTCAAGTAAGATTCCCGAAACCATTCTATTTAGGACTACAAAGAAAGGAAAAAGTAGACAATTCAAGATTCCCTTGATGAGCATTGAGAGGTAGTATGTCTGTTTAAGAAGAAGAGTTGGTAGGCTAATAGACGCAGGAAGTAATGGATAGGAGGACAGGGATATACTCACAAGGGTGCAACCTTGCATCCGAATTCATAGAAATAGGGGCAGCGCTTTTTCAAATCCACACATGCAACATCAGCCTGTACTTCCTTTCTAGTTCTGTTATGAAATAAACATCGAGGAAAATGTAAAGGTTAGTTATCACATCACTAGAACACAATTCAAGAACCTTGCATTAGTACTGGAAGCTACACTCCTGCCAGAGGCGGATGTAATAGGTCCAACACAGAAGTATTTCAGCGCAAAAAATCATTCGGCAGGCACTTTCACATGATAAAAACCTAAACCATCCAATTGAATCACCTTATATCCGAGGGATTTTGATAAAGTCATGTTTATGACGTCGATTCAGATTTCCTATAAAAGGTTAGCCAGTCAAACTCTAGGGGGTAGTCTTGCCACCGCGCACATCACATGTTCAAGCACATATTGAAGTTATGAACCTTTTATTTGATGATTTGGTTTTGATGATTTGGGTTTCATTTCTAGCCTACCCCAAACCCTAGGGGGTAGTCTTGCCACCGCGCACATCACATGTTCAAGCACATATTGAAGTTATGAACCTTTTATTTGATGATTTGGGTTTCATTTCTAGCCTACCCCAACTTGTTTGGGACTAAAGGCTCGTTGTTATTGTTGTGTATGAATTGAAAACACTAAACAAGGGGGGTTGAGAGGTTTACTTTTGATTGAAGCAGGCAGGCAGATTAATGGATACTGCTTGTCTCAAGTGTAACTCTTGAGAAAGCCAGGAAGGAAGCTCCACTTTGGCACCTTCTTCAATCTGCATTGATACAAAAGAAATCCCTTCAAATAGCCGGTCATGACATTGAGAGATCCAGTCAAGAAATCAGGGGGGCACACAAACATTATTTGTTTCAGCGCCAGGATCAAGAAGTCCAACTCCATTTGCACCCTTTTTGAATACAACAGAGACAAGCTACAAGGAAGGATAGATAATATTATACTTTATTGTAAGATGGCCAGTAATGGAAAAGTTCTGATATGAAACAAATACCTCATCCTCCATGATTATGTCATCGATGTCGTAATAGTTAGTCATTTCCACCTCCTCCTCCTCAATCGTCAATACCTTAAGAAATTCCAATTCAACATAAACCCTAAATTATGGCTAAACCCCAATTTTAAAATTAAACCTCAATTTTTAATTAAAAACAAAATCATAAACAAAATAAGATAACTAGATGACCGTGCGCGGTAGGGACCCTGACGAACGCTCACCCGGGTGGGGGTCCACACTGAAGAGACAAAGAAATGCATGGCCATTACTATCACCCTCACCATATTCATGTCAACAACAAAAATGGATAACAATTTGGGCAGTTAAAGAAAAATCTTATGTCTAATCTTGTATGTAATACCGACGTTCTTCTAGTATTATTCTTAGACTTTGCTACTTCATCAGATCAGCATATTCTACTTTCATTAGCACACGCCGAATGTTCTGTTATCCAATACAAGCCTCTAACTCATTTAAATCCACGTGTTATACTGGTAATATTAACACAAAACTTTTGATTTTTTTTTGTTGAGTACTAAATTTGTGGTCCTGGGTTCTCTAAAACAACTAACGGATTAGCACAGTAAGCATATACAAATGTATAACAAATGGAGAAACAAATATATAGCCCCTGGCAATATGTGTCTGAAAAAAACGGAAGTTTTGGTTGAGAATGAGGACATGGATGTATTAAAAAAACCTACACAATATCATACAGAATGTCAAGATGAATGTATGTCCCTGCAAATGCAAAATCATCCCCAACTGAGGAGTTACTTAAGAAGGATGCCAATTGGTCAAATTATTTTCGTCATTTGATCATAATCATTAAAAGGGGTCAATTTTTTCCTCTATTTCTACTCGTCAGTAGTGAACAGAAACTCCGAGTATCTACATTACCTGATCGGCTGATCAGCCTCTAAGCACTGAGATGAGTTGACAGGGGTGGCACTTGGATATTGCTAATTCTTCAGACCTTGTTCTGCGGCTACAACAGAATCAAGAGACACAGCAGGTGACAAATTCCCTTCAATTCTGAGTGCAATAGTTAGGCAGGCTAAAGGTGCTTTTGTTGAACGATTCTTCAATGCTGTCTTAGATACGTGGCCTTTAATGTATCTGCACAATTATGAATAAATATAACGCATTAAGCTACAGCAAAACTTGAATAAGTTAAAAAGTTAAATGCAGCACTTAAACTCTAGGAAGTTTTTGTGTCTTGTCAAGTTTTAGACTTGTTAAAATCTTTTAGTCCACCTATCTTGCATAGTGACGTGTTCTTAATTTGAGTAGGTGTTAAAATTTCCGCGCACAAAACTGCAATCTGGTCACCTTCTCTACTCCACTGTCAATGTACTGTGAGTACAAACTTAATATAGCCAATTGCTGATCCAACATCGATAGAACAGTTCCAAGTTGATCAGCCAAATGTAATTTAGCCCAGTGATTCTCTTGCTCGTTCCCAATCTCCTGATTCACTGATATTAACATTGTACCACACTGTCATGCCAAGTCAGGTGTTATAAAATCTATGTACACCTGACTTGACATGACACTGTGGTACAATGTTAATAACTGAACCTTCTCGCTGGTTTTCTGCACCCAAGTGTAACCTTACAAATACCTCCTAACAATTCATTTTAAATCTCACAAAACCACATGATTAATCTGAAGATTCTAGCCAAATAAATCAATTATTATGAGAACCCATTTCTCTAAGACCTTATAGAAACAAAACCCACTTATCAAAACCTCTTTAACCCTAAGACTGTAATCCAATTTCAAGGCACTTCTTTAAGGCACTTTATCAAACAGTAATTGAGCATTGTACAAAAATGTGAAGTGTTTCAAGTTAGTCAGAATAAACTATCACTTAGAATGAATATCCACAATCAAGAGTCTGAAATCCCAGTAGATTTCCAGTTTCTTTCAGCAAATTTAGGGTTACAAAGATTTGAAGTTACATAGATCAACTAATCAAAACTAAGTTTAGGGTTTTGAACGATTGGAATTTCTTACCTTAGTTCATACAAAGCTCTACTTTATTCAGATCCGGCTCGGCTTAGATCCCACCTGGTTGTTGAGATACCAGAAGTCAAAATGATAGAGTGATGCTTCAAATATATGAAGGCGGGATAATTCAAAAAATGAGGAGGGAAATTTCCAAAATTAGAGCGGGATTTCAATTTTATATTCGGCGGAGAGACTATAAAGTCTGTAGCCCACCGTCCATACTTTATTTTATTTTTTTGGTGTGCCGTAAATAAAAGAGAGTGGTACCGGAAAGCGACTGCTACGTTAGGAAAGAAAGCCCAGTTGCCGGTTGGCCTGGAGCCAGACTCTCAAGTGCTTTAGAGTTTGGAGATCTTATGAAAACTCTTTACAATATCAAAAGAAAAAGAAAAATCGATGTCACTTTAATACAGTCGTAAGTCACTTTACTTTGATTGCAGTGGTTTGTTTAATTTGGAATCAACTCGCACTAATGTTCCAATCGGCAAACTTTCCTGACACGGTCGAATTTTCGTGTGGATTGAGAGCGTCCAGTCCACAGTGGACACCAAAAATCGAAAAATCCATTTACTTCAAGCATAACAGAAGAAAGAAAATTTAGCAATTGCTAAATCCGCCAAATTTTGACCAACCAGGCACACTTTAGTGGTGCGCAGTGGAAGGAGGTAGGCAGAGTTTAAACATGCCTGTGCATGAGGTAGACTTTCAAAACTACCAAGTGCTCACTTAAAGTGCGCTGAATAACTTACACTGTAGTTAGTTGCCATATTGAAAATCTGAACCAAACTGGCTCTTAATATATTGACCAGATAACACCAGTATTTTATAAAAATAAAATTCATGGTACCATACACATTTGGATGTCTAAGACTAGAGAATAAAATGCCCACTGATCCTGGGAGGCCACTCGAAAGGTTGATTTACAAGGGTTTATAGTTTATGTTTCAATTTAGGAGATACGTGATAAGATGCCGAGTACTCTCCAAATTCAGTTGGCAAGGACTTAGGGTGTAACGATGGCTTCCACTCGGCTTCCTTTAGAACCTTTAGTATCTCCTCCACAACTACCTTGCTCCCTTCTGAAGATAAATGAACTCCATCGGCCCTGACATAAATGTCCACTAAGTAATATGACAATTCAACTCCAAAGGCAAAAACAAACAGAGCTTGTATAGTAATCTTACGTGAAACTAGTATTCTTCCAATCATCTATCTTTTGAATTGCAGTCCACAAATCAACAAACGTCAAACCCATCTCCTTGCACAGATTTATACAAGCTTCTGAATATATCTGACAATTCTCATTTGTCCGTTGTTGTTTGCTGAGCAGATAACTGGCCTCAGTAGGAAATAATAGTTAGAATATAAGAAGTATTTAGGAAGGAAAAAGGAAAAATGAAGATATTAACATTAAATCTATAAATGATAAGAATAAAAATGACAGTACCCCTTCGATTCGCGATATTTTTCATCACTCATCGGCGGAGGACTAAGATATAGAATGCGAGTTTTATCTGAAAGGCTCTGATAGCAAAAAATCTTTTGGTTAGAATATGGTTGCATTATCAATTATCATGTGACAGTTTATTGGATTGACATCATTCGGATGAGATTGCACTTTAAACAAAGTTAGGTACCTTAAGATGGATAGCAATCTTTCGCATGTTCTCAATGTATTCTGATAGTGGGACATGAGGGCCTGAGCGAGTTGGAAGAGGCGCAACTGAATCATTACCCCCAAAGTACACTATAACCAAAGAAGGTTGCACAGCTGCATCCTAAGGAAAACAATAAGATGGGCTAAGTCATTGGCCGTCGAATCCCTCTTATCAATACAAATATTAAAAATAAAAATTGTTAGTTTAAGAATTTTGATTCTCATAACTGGGATGATACAAACCAAAGAAAACTTATACCTTGGGGAAAATTTGATGAACAACTTCGAGAGCACGTCTAGAGTTCCAACCGTTATACCCACGCAACACAATATCTGCCTGAATAGTTTCATCCGAGAAAAGAACCAAGTCATTGTTGCTAGTTGCTATAACAATCAATTCTTTTTTACCTTTCTGGGTATTGACATACATATCTGAAGGGGTCATAACCTATATAGGAAGAAAGTGTACCTTGCGCGAGTAGATGTCAGCAAGAACAGCACCCCATCCACCATTTCTGTAACTTAATTGAACAATTGAAGATCCAAAGAGCACAAACCGAGGCCTTTGTGGTCCTACCATTTCTCTTCGCTCTTAACTTTTGTCCCCTAATGTATTTCTATTTTCCTAACTTCTGCAAAAAAAGAAGAAGAAGAAGAATAAACAAAGGGAGTCGTTGCAGCCTGGGACTTGGTTTATTTTAGTACCACTAACTGCAGGCGCACAAGTCGGCAAAACACAACTTCACTATGTTCACTTGTTTCAGACCGATAAACATCTAGACCTACAAATCGAATTATTCGAATACGCCACTTAGTGGTTTGGTCCTTAGCTAGTCTGCCATAATCTATCAAATGTTCACAAAATGTTGCAGTCACAAACAAATTAAAATTTTAGCATGGGTCAGTCTATGTCTCTATTAATAGCCAAACCTTGACTTCGAAGGTACCCACCAAATGGCAGGGACATCTAGGAATGCACTACGACTGTCTAACGAAGAATTTTGGAAGACTCCACAATATCAAACAAATAAAGAAAAGATATCAAGTTAATAAGGAGTAGGGGCAGTACAATACCCTCTAAATGCAATGCCTAACACTCGCACTAACCTCGACTTCATGAGTAAAACTCGGATCGCCAGAAGCAGAACAATTTAAATCTCTTTAAAGCTATCAGGTAACACCCCATCTATTCAACAGGGATAAGTAGTGCCCATAAGAACATAACCATTCAGGAAGTGCTTGTAAAAATTAGGAGCACATACATCAACCAAATATACGCAACATTTAACACAAAATTGATTACAAAGGCAGTAGAGTAATCGCCACAAACTCATTACTTTTCTTGAGCTGTTTGCTAAAATTTAACCTCTAAAGATAGCGAGTTTTGGGTGCTACTCTCAGCTATCTCCCTACACATCTATGCCTATTCTGAATTCATAACTCAACTATGTTCAGAAATGATCAAGCAAACTGTCCACAAGACCCGGTGAAACTGAGCTGTTTGACATGTCCACAAGCACTTAAAGCTCATAAATTTAATTGTATCAAGATAATTTCAAAAATCAAAATTCACATTAGAGCTTGTAATTGAAACCCATGAAACTATGAGGAGGGGTGTAGTAGTTTCTTACCAATTTCTCAGAGGAACCCAATCATCTCCATTTAGCATCTTGTGTAGTGTATAATTCATAGACAATATAAATTTCTGTTCATAAACCAAAATATTGAAATTGAACAGACGAATATATAAAGTTAGGTTAGGATATTGTTGATTACCCTCTATTGCTCAAGTTCACTGATTTAAGTTAAGGTTAATTTGGTCATTACGACCCTCCTGTCCTTGAAAAATGGGCGTTCTTTATTGCTGGCATTACAAATTGGAGTTTTGACTAGACGGCGACTAGACCTGCCTGGGGGAAGGTCTAGTGGGGTAAGTCCGCCAGAGGGAAGGCACGCTCGTGCTTAAGTCCATTTTATGAGCGCCACCGCCTGCTAGATAGCGACTGTATAGTTATTGGGTGATGATATAAGTGACTTGTTGAAACTCGCCAAACTAAAAAACGCTGATTTAGGGACCGGTGAAAATACTAGGGAGACCGGATTTAGGATCCCTATTCTAGAGGGGGTTATAAGGGGTGTTAAAATGATATGAAAAGTCTAAGTTACCCTTTCAACATTAACAAAAACCTAAACAAAGAAACTGATTTTTAGTTTCAATTTCTTTCAACTCTTTATCTTCTTCTTCATCGTCTCCTCCCACTGCCCCTCTATCTCCCTCTCTATTTCTACAAACCTTCATCGTCTCGATTAATCAACGATTCGGAATGGTTAAAAATGATAGTTCAGAGTGATTTTCGGCTAGGTGAAACCCTAAAAATCTAGACGAAAATTCAATTGTCGTTTGTATTGCATGCAAACAAACCAGAAGAAAAATAACTTACCAAATGTGTCGCAGCCAATGCAGCTGAAAATAGGCTTAATTTTGAAAAACCTAGCCGAAAATAAAATATCCAGACGAAAACTCAGTACTTCCAGACGAAATATCCAGACGAAAATAAAAAAAAATTGGTATTCGTTGAACATTGTTTTCGTCTGAATTAATTCAGTACTTCCAGACGAAAACTCAGCAGATATCAACAATTTCCAGCCGACAATTGGTTCCCACAAAACTTTTGTTTTACACAGATAGTTTCGTCTGGGAGTAGATAAACAAACAAGCCGAAATTACAATTGTCGTCTGGATTTTGATACTATCATCTGGACGAAAATTTACTGTACATCTAATTTTCCCCAAATTCGAAAATTGTCGGTTGGATTAAGAACACAACCCAACCGAAATTTCAATTTTCGGCTGGATTCTGGGTTAAAATTGAGCCGAAAATAGGCTCTGGAACTCACAAAATCTAATTTAGTTAAACTATATTTTCTTTATCGTTTGTAAAGACAAAATACGTGATTTGAAAGATTAGAACACAAATCTAGTTTAGTTAAACTAATCTGATTCATTAGTTCTAATTAAATAGGGATATTTTGGTATTTAAGAAAATATATCGGATAAGGGGTTTTGGAAAAAGCTTAGAAATAGCTCTATTTTGTTTTATTAGCCGGTCTCCCTAGTATTTTCACCGGTCCCTATATCAGCGTTTAAACTAAAGCTATGGATAGCACACACAAATTTTCATTTTAACTCTTAAGAATTTATTGTCACTTTACTACTATTAGAGATCTTTCTTAAATGGAAATTGTTGGCTTATTATGACCAGGTAACTTATCCAGCATGTATCAGGCTATATTGCTCTTGTTGGTGTGGACTGAATCTCTTCATCGTGTTCTAATACTTCAACTGGGATGCTGCATAAAGGATAGATTACAGAACGGACATCCGCATATATGGAAAGGCTGAATTTTCAACTCTAGCTATATTAAAAGTTAAAATCAAAATGTGGTGATTCAGTCAATTTCAATAGTTTAATACAGTACAGCCTTTGTAGTTAATGGAATAATACTTCACGCTTGTGTTATTATTGAACTAATAGGAAATAAAGGTTGGATCCGTGACGTTTTGTCTAGACCCTAATCCCATTTGATATCCCTGTGAAAGGTCCATTCAGAAGCGTTTATAGTCGTCTTTTCATCTGATAAAACAAGATCATAATCTGAGTCTTCTCCAAATTCAGTCGGCATTGACTTCCAGTGTAACGAAGGTTCCCACTCGGCTTCCTTTAAGACCTTTAGTATCTCGGCCACGACTACCTTGCTTCCTTCTGAAGAAAAATGAACTCCATCCCTAACAAACAAAAGTGGAACTACATCAGCACAAATAATCTCATCAGCCTTTAGGCATCCTTATCAGGAAACAAGGCCAACCGAACAGTTTTTATGTAGTTGTACGCGTTAGAGAGAGGAAGAGAAGGGTGAAGTGTATTATAATAGGGCTCTGGTTGAACATCTTAACCCCTTTCCTATGTGAGTCGTGTAAGTCTGAACAAGTACAACAACTTCCAGAAAACAAATTGGATACTTACGTGAAGCAAACACTCAACCAGTCATCCCTCTTCTGAATTGCAGTCCACATATCAACGACTTTAATTTCCATCTCCTTGCACATTTCTATACAAGCTTCAGAATATTGCCGACAAATTTCATTTGTCCGAACTAGTTTACTAAATACCGAACTGGTCCCAAGAAAATAATATGGGTTAGACTTGCCATTCTTAAGAAGAAAACAATAACAAGGAAGAAACATTTAAAACCTTTAAATAAAAATGGCACCTTGCTGATTCCTGGAGCATTTTTTCGTTCAAGGGAGGACAACTTAGAAAAATAATGCGTATGTTCTCTGAGAGGCTCTGAGCACCAAAAATTGTAATGTTAGAATATGTACAAAATATCATAATCAGTTAGAAGGATATCTAACTAACTTGTCAGGAATGGATAAAGAACAATTCAGTACAACGTTCCAAATTTCAAGTGATGCAGCTGAAAGGACACAGATGGATATTCTAATCTTTTGATACGGTCACTATAAAGAACATGAAGTATGCATACTCTACTAATCAAATTAAAATTTGGGAAGCACGCAGGTGATTTCGGAAGTGAAGCTGATTATATACCTTAAGATGAACCGCAATCTTTCTCATGTTCTCAACGTATTCTGCCAAAGGCACATGAGGACCTAA
>JAJJMA010237793.1:0-14855 GCA_023529015.1 Papaver nudicaule
TTTTCTTTACATCTTATAAACGGAGACGAGGGGTTGTCCATAGTTCCGTGTTTCCATCAATTAACTTATCCCAACTGCTCAGAGATTATGATTCTGTTTCCTACTGGGGGTTGGGATCCTGTGTTGCCCACATGTTTATCTCCTTGTTGATTCAGTAATCAGAGGTTATGATTCTATTTATCTCCTTGTTGTATTACCACATGTTTTAGATTAGATATCGCCAGAGAAGTGATGCTTAATAAGTTTCGCACAACCATAGAGAAGTGTTCTCCTCTGCAGACATTTTAGCTAAGAGAGGTGGTCTTAGCGGATAGAAAATAGTTGTATATAGTGGTAGACCTCCTTTGTTGAACAGGGAATGAAATGCTTATTGCTTACTTTAGCTGTAGTTTTTGCTTAATCTTTATCTATCAGGAATAGCACAGTTAATTCTGTAACCGGTTGTATTGTTGATCAATGAAATTGTGATTAAGCCAAAAGGAAAGTAATAGGGACATTTTATAAAGTATCTCTGTTTGAAATGTGTCAACCTAAAGTACCCTCACTTTGACTGTTTTTTTTATTGTAGCGGTTTCCATCCATTTTGAGGGGTTAAGTGTGAGGTGGCACTTGCAAATTGTCTAATTCACCCTTCACATTCAACCACCACCTGAACCCCTTACCACCACCACATAAACCCCCCACCACCACCACCTAAAACCCCTCACCACCACATGAACCCCTCACCACCACTATCTGAACCCACCACCACCACCTAAACCCTGAACCCCCACCCCCACGACCACCACCGGTGGTGGTAGTGAGGGTTCGGGGGTATCTTGTAATTTCACGACCCATTTTAACATGTCAAACTTACTTTGACTAACTTAGATGGAAAACTGAAAAGCAAACGGAAAGGGTACTTTAGAAAATTTTGAAATGTCGAGGGTACTTTAGGTTGCAGCATTTCAAACGAGGGTACTTTATAAAAAATCCCAAAATAATATAATAGAGTATGTTTTTAGGCTTATTTGTATCTTAAACTTACTTTAGTTGAACATAGAGATATATAATTTCTATGCTAAAATTGTTCTAATTCCTTGCGTTTCTTTTGAGTATTTTCTTTAGAGTTGGTTCTTTAGATTGGGATCCCACTTTGGAACCTGGATGTTCCGACCATTTGTCCCCCTTTTTCCTACTCGTAATAATACCCTAATTGATTTGTGTACATTTTTGCATGTTTTGTGGTGTTTAATATTGCTTATACTTTTGGTAGGGCGCATAATTAGCTTATGTTATCCAACGCGTTAAGTTTACTTTTTGTTTCTTTATTTATTATTTTTCTGAATTATTTCAAATTCCAGTAGTGCCCATTCCATGGTATTGAAATTTGATTATACACAGCAATTTTAAACCTAATTAACTAGGTGTTATGGTATAATTCAGTGTGCATGCATGTGAACATCATGTAATTGTGTCTTCTGAATGTATATTATTTTATCTGCATGGACAGAACGGAGTCAACATGTTAATTCTTTCTTGTCCATCACAACAAAAAATGATGCACCACATTACCAGTGTATATATTTACGTGATTGCATTTTCATATTCCAATCCAGCCACTTGGGGACCTATTTTAGAAATAGATAGATCATGGGCAGAGAGATATATAAAAAGTTAGGTATGTCATAAGAATTTAGAGTGAGTTTGATCATTTTCATGCAAAATTAAAGTGTGAAGTTTGTGAGCCATAAACAAAATCGAACCCTTTATTCCCTGTGTTTGATGAGTCCATAAGGAACAACGTACACAGTTCCCAATTCTTTCTTTCTTTCTTTCAGACAGATGGTCCGCATCTCTTTTCAGTCCCTCGGAATTGGTGGAAAAAGGAAAGAAAAGAAAAGAGAGTGAGAAGCGAACTCAAGAAGTTGGTCACTCTCCCCTCTTCCTTAAGCTCTCTTTTTAGTCTAAGGTAAGTATAATTAATCTACTAAATATTCTGATGATACATGACAGATTGGAGGGAGATACAAGGAAAAGCTAAAGAGAATAAGATGAGATTATTCCCTTTAGTAGTTGAAGTTGTTGTACAGAGAGTCTGATTTCGAAGTTATAGGGTCATTTAGTAGTACCTCAACGGCTTAACTATACTTCGAATTCGGTATAAATTATGAAGGAGAGAAAGAGAGGAGACCCTACCTACCTATCTTTATCGATCTATTCATTCTGTTGTGGATTATGTATAGAGAGAGAGGAGAGGCAAAGCTGAGTTGCCTTTGATACTGCTTCATTAGTCCTCTGCTTTGTCAGCACATGCATTCCACTTTCCACTACAAAATCGACTTTGGACCTTCATATTTTCCCTCCCTCACAAGAAAAGCACAGACCCCTCTACTCTTCCCATAAAACATCTCACAACTCTCTTCTTCGGTTACTCACCTCATATCCACCTAATTTGCCCATCTCTCCTTTCAAATCATACTTCAATACAGATAAACTTAGCATCCCATTACAGCTTAACCCACCAATATATTACTTAGTCCACACTCTTGGTTTCTTACTTAAATAGTATCAAATGGATATCCTTAAAGTATAGAACTCTTCCCAGATAACACTTACTCAACTACCATTCAATCTCCCTTTTCTCCTACTATTACTATTGCAGAAATTGCAAACATGAGAGCAGGTAGTTGTACAGTGCAACAAGCACTAACTACAGACGCTGCAACAGTTGTAAAACAAGCTGTAACTCTCGCCCGGAGACGAGGTCATGCTCAGGTGACTCCTCTTCATGTAGCCAACACCATGCTTGCCTCCTCTACCGGCCTTCTCCGGACGGCTTGTCTGCAGTCCCACTCCCATCCACTTCAGTGCAAAGCTCTTGAACTTTGCTTCAACGTTGCGCTCAACAGACTCCCAGCTTCAACTTCTAGCCCTATGTTAGGTCCCCATTCCCACCATCCATCTCTCTCCAATGCGTTAGTGGCTGCTTTCAAACGTGCACAAGCCCAACAACGTCGTGGTTCAATTGAAAACCAGCAACAACCACTCCTAGCTGTGAAAGTAGAGATTGAGCAACTTATCATTTCAATCTTAGATGACCCCAGTGTAAGTAGAGTCATGAGAGAAGCTGGTTTCTCTAGCACCCAAGTAAAAAGTAATGTAGAACAAGCTGTAGCTTTGGAGATTTGCTCTCAAAGTAGTCCTACTGCTGTTAGTAGTAGTAAACCCAAGGAAAGCAGTAACAACCTTCTAGTTCTTGGTAACAGTGCTTCACAACAATCTCCTCCTTTCGGTTGTCATTTGGGTATGAAAATTAGCAAACCTAGGTCTTTGGATCAGGTAAGGACTGAGGATGTTATAAGCGTTTTGGAAACTTTGATTAGTAGAAGAAGGAGAAATACTGTGATTGTAGGAGAATGTCCTGCTAGTGCTGAATGTGTTGTAAAAGGGGTGATGGATAAAGTTGATAAAGGTGATGTTCCTGAAGCTCTAAGAGATATTCAGTTTATAAGTTTTCCACTTTTCTCATTCGGACATCTTTCTAAAGAAGAAGTTGAACACAAGATTGGAGACGTTAGTTCTCATTTAAAGAGTTGCATGGGAAGAGGAGCTGTTTTGTATTTAGGGGATCTTAAATGGGCTGCCGAATTCAGGGCTAGTTCTGGTGATCAAGTAAGAAAATATTATTGTCCTGTTGAACACATGATCATGGAACTTGGAAGATTGGTATGTGGAAATGGTGACAATGGAAGGATATGGCTTATGGGGATTGCAACTTTTCAGACTTATATGAGGTGTAGATTAGGTCATCCCTCTTTAGAGACTGTTTGGGGTCTCCATCCTCTTACAATTCCTACTGGAAGTTTGGGTTTAAGTCTCAACTCTGACAGGTAAATTCACCTGATTTTTTTTTCCTTCTAAAGTTAAAATTTATCAGTATTTGATTATCAAGTTTCCTTAAGTATTTGATTATCTAAATTTTTATGATGGATATAATCTATTTTTGATCCTTGATAAATAAAGTAGGATAAATTACTGATCAAACTATGTATATATATGAAAAGTTTTAGACATTCTTCTTTCTTTTGCTTAGTTTTAGCTAAACTTGCTGTTTTCTTTCCTTTTGAATTATTCACTCCTGATTATGTTCATTTTTCTCAAATAGTGATTTACAAAGTCCATTTAGAAGCAAGAGAATTGGCGATGGGTCTGGTTGGTCTCTTCTTGAAAGTGGAGTTGAAAAGCAGTTAACTTGTTGTGCCGATTGCTCGGTTAAATTTCACACTGAAGCGCGAACTTTATTAACAAATAATAATGACTCCCCTACTTGTTCTACCACCTCAAGCTTACCTTCATGGCTTCAACAGTACAAGGAAGAAAACAAAAGATTTTCAAGCAAAGATCAGGTAATTAAACTGATCTGGTCATTTAACTAACTATGCATGTGTTGACTCCACCTTAATATTCACAACTGAAACTTACATCTGTTTATCATTTTTCTCTTTTCTAACAGGAATCTCTCCAAGTAAGTGATTTATGTAAGAAATGGAATTCAATATGTACCGTGGTTCATAAGCAAAACCATTCAACTCATGAAAAAGCCATAACTTTTTCTTCCATTGTTTCTCCTTCGTCATCTACTACTATATCTTCTTTTGATCAACATTACCGAAACTTGCACCAAGCCCACGAAGCAACTTGGCCAGTTATGGCAGAACCAAAGCAACCCATGCGTGGACAACGGTTCTGGATATCAGATAACATGGAAGAAGAGCCGAATTTGAGAATGTATCTCTCGGAGAATCCAAAACCATTCCTATTTTCCAGCAGCTCATGCCCCAATACTAGACCTAGTTCTCGTGCTTCTTCTAGCGACGCAATGGAGATGGAGTACTGTCATAAGTTCAAAGAAGTCAATGCTGAGAATTTAAAGACTCTTTGCAATACGTTAGAGAAAAAGGTTCCATGGCAGAAAGACATAATCCCTGAGATCGCAAGCACGATTCTTCAATGCAGGTCTGGTATGGTAAGGAGAAAAGAAATGTTAGAAGGCAGCAAGAAAAAAGAAGACACTTGGTTTTTCTTTCAAGGTGTTGACAACGAAGGTAAAGAAAAGATTGCTAGGGAAATAGCTTGTCTTGTTTTTGGTTCCCAAACCAATTATATATCAATTGGGCTTAGTAGTTTTTCTTCATCAACAAGGGCTGATTCTACAGAGGATATAAGAAACAAAAGAACGAGAGATGAATCAAGTTGTAGTATCCTCGAGAGATTAGCTGAAGCAATTCGCTGTAATCCACATCGTGTTTTCTTAGTTGAAGATATAGAGCAGGTCGATTATTGTTCACAGTTGGGTATTAAAAGAGCAATCGAAAGGGGAACAATCATGAACTCGAATGGTGACGAAATATGTCTGAACGACGCTATTGTCATTTTAAGTTGTGAGATGTTTAGTTCGAGATCAAGGGCTTGTTCCCCTCCTGTGAAGCAGAAATCCAGCGAATCATCTGATGAGGAGAAAGATGATAATAAATGCAATGAAGAAGAAACTAGTACTAGTCCAAGTCCATGTGTATCCTTGGACTTGAATTTATCTGCTGAAGAAGACAACTTTGATGATCTAACTATGGATCAACCTATGGACGATATCGGCCTTCTAGAAGCTGTTGACAGAACCATGATTTTCAATCTACAGAAATGCTAAAAAGGAAGAAAAATATTTAGAGAAAAAATATGTTTTGAAGTAGTTTAAATTAACAGGTTTAGTTTAGATATTAATCTATTTTATTTTTGAGACTGTTGTTTGTTAACTAAACCAACTCTTCAATGGCTTATGCTTCTGTGTGGGTGGAGATATATTGAAACAAAAAACAGAAAACATTATACTACTATGTAGAAACTACGTATGTATATTTTTATCACCATCACGCATCTTTTTGTAATTCCAATGCGTACTTTGTTGTTAATTAGTTCTTTGAGCATCCTTTGTGTCCCACATCTTACATATTTATATATTTATATATATATATATATATAATAACAGAGTTTTTTTAATTGATTACATTCACCGGAGTTTCTGGTTGATTCTGGCCCCATCAAAAAACTTGCCAACTTAAAATCTCACATAAAATTTCAATATATGATAATATCTTTTAAAATCTCACGTAGAATCTCAATATATGATAATATCTATATATCTCAAATAAAATCTAATCTAATAATAAGAGAAAACGGGTAATTAACATTTAAAAATGGGAAATAATAAATGAGAAACAAAATTACATCAACATATATTTTTCATCATGATTTCATCGCAAAATTAAAAATTGATCATCAAAATTAATAAATGTCCAAAGTCCAATTACAATCTTTATGATCACGCTAATGCTAAGTACAATTTCAGACTACTAAGTTGGAATTAAAAAAAAATACTAATCAAATTGGGAGCAAGGAATAAAATTTAAATCAAAATACCTACAATTATAGATAATTATACATACTTTGATCAAAATGTTCATCTTCCTTCGCAATGCATAATCCTGTCAAATGGTCAAAATACAAAATCATTAGAAAAAGATCGTTAAAAAACTGATACAATACTATTTAGAAAGACTACTAATATTATTGTTCATTCAAGAAAAAGAAAAGAGAAGAAGAAATCCATAGCTATTTTCTACAATCAAAGATTTAGAATTAAAAATTTGGAATTAAAAATTTAAAACATGACATAATTTACTCTAACGGGTAATTTAGGATTTCAATTCAAAGATTTAGGTAACTTTAGGTAAATTTAGTAAAGTATTTTGGTAACTTTAGGGAGTAATAAATATATTTGAGGCGTAATATAATAGAAATTCTTATAGAATCCAAAAATATTTCTTTAAAGATTTTTATTACATATTAGCATATTTATTTTGTCATAAAATCTAAAATCTATTAACTTAACATAGTAGATTAGACGAGAATAATATAAATAACAAGTAAAATACAACTGACCAAAAATAATAAATTATTTAGGATTTCAATTCAAAGATTTAGGTAACTTTAGGTAAATTTAGTAAAGTATTTTGGTAACTTTAGGGAGTAATAAATATATTTGAGGCGTAATATAATAGAAATTCTTATAGAATCCAAAAATATTTCTCTAAAGATTTTTATTACATATTAGCATATTAATTTTGTCATAAAATCTAAAATCTATTAACTTAACATAGTAGATTAGACGAGAATAATATAAATAACAAGTAAAATACAACTGACCAAAAATAATAAATTATGTATGTATATTTTTAGATTTTCATTTACATTATCTTCAAAAATTGTCTTTTTAGAAGTCGTAGCCTCACTGTCTCTCTATATAAGGCGTCGCCAAGCCCATTGTTATGTGTCGTTCTCAATTTTTTTTATCATTTTTCTTTTTTATTTTAAGATTTGTTATCTAATGTGTATTTGTCTTTGTCTTGCAGGTATTCTAAATGATTTATTCCAATTTTCTTTCTTTTAATTGGTCTTCTTTTGATTCATTTATATTTTCCAATTGGTGTTCTTTTGCGCTGTTGTATGTAAGCAGCTTATTTTTTATTAGATCTTTCAGATTTTTACATTTTATTTTATTGTTTGTTGCGCAGAATATTCATCGGAAGAAATTGTGCATCTTCTATTGTGTTTTGCAGCCGGTGCTTTCTTTAGAAGAAGACTTGATGTTTTATTTGTTTTAATGGTGTTGCATCGATCAATTAATTGTTTTACAGGTATCCTTGAAATAAGCATAGTCGATTGGCATCACAAATATTATTTGATCGGGATTTCTAATAGATTGCCGCAGAGAAAAAATTGGTAAATTTTTCTCTACTCTCTTTCAATTTTTTGTGTATGAAACAGGGAAGAAATTGGTAAATTTTCAATACGCATGAAACCAGTATTTTTTCTCTCTATCTCAAACCACACTACCCACACGATCGAAAGAAACCACAAGATTTCTTTATGAAGTTGTATCGTAACAGTTGGTATTGCTTCTAAGAAATGCTCAAACCACACCATCCATAAATAAGGTAATTATACATATTATATCGTTTTTTTAATTTGTTTTTGCTTTCCAGGGAATGTAATTTTTTCTAGATTGGACAATTGGTACAATATCGTTTAAGATCAAATATCCATATCTACTCTTTGTGGTTGCGAAATGGTCTATGTGTGCCAATATAATTATTCCACTTAGTGTAGCATAAACTTGACCTCTCTAATGTGTGCATGCAGTAATAATTGGTTATCGGCATGGGCAGTGTAGCGACATGGTGAATGGTTTACTGCTGTGCTCGAAAGCACCGGGACAAGGGATTGGTGATTTGGCTCGAAAGGACCCGATTTTAAGTCACACTATCTCAATGATTCTTCAAAGAGTACTGACCGATTTATCCTTCCCCTCACGATATAAAACATGGGAGACTCTTCGATCGGTGTAAAAATGTTGATACGGGAGACTCAAGTGTTTTGGTGACTAACAATCCCAAACATGCTTAAATCTGTACAAAAAATGAAAAAAATTCCTTTTCTAGCTTAAATATGGAATAAAAAAACTCTTTTTCATTATGCCAGAAAGATATAACAAGAAAACCTTCCATTTTATTTTCAACAATATTGTACACCAAGAAATACATGAATCTAATTTTTTGTACCAAAGTAAGCATACTCTCTCTCTTATATGGGATTTTACGGGTGCTCATCCATTGATTTTATGTCCATTGAAATTCACGGGTTAAACGCATGTGGTATTGCACATGTTTGAATATACTTATATAAGCAATATTGTACATGACTGACTCCATATATAAGCAATATTGTACATGTTTATCCTTCTCTCTTATATATGGGATTGCACGAGTGCTCATCTATTGATTTTATGATGATGTGCATGCACGTTCACAATATGGCCATCAAAATTCACGGGTTGAACGAATGTTATTTTACTGGAATTTTTCACGTGTTGAATATACTTCATCGGAATTCACAGAATAGACGAATGTAATATTATATTTTACAAGAATTCACGGGTAAAATACACTCCAAATACATGGTAGGGAATATGTACAATGGGTTTCAATACATATAATTCACGGGCAAATATCGCCTGACTCCATATATAATTAACTCACACGATAATTCACAATTGTATCCTATTAATTAATCATGGATATACATAAATTGAAATTCACGGGTTAGACACATGTGATATTATATTTTACTAAAATTCACGGATACATACGATCGAAATAAAATAGAAAAAAATATGTACAATGGATTTCTACACACATAAACGTGTAACTTTCCCACGATTAATATTTATACATAAAGAAAAAACTTAGCTACATAATTCACGAGTACATATCGACTGACTCCATATATAAGCAATATTTTACATGTTTATCCTTCTCTGTTATATATGGGATTACACGAGTGCTCATCTATTGATTTTATGATGATGCGCATGCACGTTCACAATATTGCCATCGGAATTCACGGGTTGAACGAATGTTATTTTACTGGAATTTTTCACGGGTTGAATATACTTCATCGAAATTCACAGAATAGACGAATGTAATTATATTATATTTTACAAGAATTCACGGGTAAAATACACTCCAAATAAATGGCAGGGAATATGTACAATGGGTTTCAATACATATAATTCATGGGCAAATATCGCCTGACTCCATATATAACTAACTCACACGATAATTCACAATTGTATCCTATTAATTAATCATGGATATACATAAGTAACTCACACGTTAATTTACAAGTTTATGTTTCTCTCTTACATATTAGATTTCACGAGTGCTCATCTGTTGATTTTATGAATGATGCACATGCACCCTCCTAATATGCCCATCGGAGTTCACGGGTTGGACGAATGTGATATTATATTTTAGTAGCATTCACGGGTATACACTCCATCGGAATTCACAGGTTACACGAATGTGAAATAACATCTTACTAAAATTTTCGGGTAAACATCGAATGACTCCATATAGAATTAACTAACACGATAATTCACAAGTATATCCTATAAATCATGGATGTACGTAGGTTCATTCTATCTTTTATTGATAAATGGTTTATTCATGGTGTTAATTGCAAGACCCGGTCTCCAATAGTTCATAAATGATGTAAGGCAAACAAACCCGTGCGTAGCACGGGTGATAAACTAGTATATATATAATAACAGAGTTTTTTTAATTGTTCATATGCACCGGAGCTTCTAGTTGATTCTGGCCCCACCATTTAAAACTTACCAAATTCTTAAAAAATGTAAAATATAGCTAAAATATATATTAAATTCCACAAAATATTCTCCAACCTCACAATAAAAAAATACTAAAAGATTAAGTTTGACAAAATCTTAAATATTCCAACAAAGAAAAAAAATAAATATATATAACAATTATTTTCATTTAAAATATGCAATTTTATCAAAAATACCATAACTAACGTGACCAAAAGAAGAATCTCACAAATAATTAAACCTTAACTTAGAAAAACAACAATAATTAAAATGATCACAAAAAAACAAAAACAATGTCCAATGTCCAATTACATTTCTAATAAGAATTGTAATACTAATTACAACTCCAATCAAAATAAGTTAAAATGACATATAAAACTATTAACACTTAGAGCTTCTCAAATGGTGGTTGTGTAAATTTCCTATGTGGCATTGTGGGAAGACATCCTCTACAATTAGTTTTTCTAAATATAAGGATTAAAAAAAAATCATTCTCCAACCCATATGTATCTTTCCCTTGTTGTAATATATTTTTCAATTTAATTTGTAGATTTTATTAACAAAAAAAAAAATATTTTTCTTATATTTAATAAATTAGATCTAGTTTAATTAATAAAAGCTGATGTGGATGGGAAGACATCCTCTAAGTGAACCTCTAGATGTAGAGGTTCACTTAGAGGATGTCTTCCCAAAATTAAGGCATGTCATGCTAATATTAAGTGTAGAGGTTAGGGTTGGACAATAATTTTAACAAAAATGAACATGAATCCTACGTGGATGAAGACTTTTTTCCTCACACACATTCCATTGGAGAAGCTCTTCTACATGATCATAAGAGAGTAATGAACTATAAACAGAATAATAAGTCTCCCACCACCATTCGTGCTTTTGATCATTAGACATTTGAAAATCGAATCAATGCAAGGATAAGCATTGTATTGTAGTAGAATTTGAGAATATAAACCAATGAAAATACATAGGGTTTATGATGTTTACCTAGAGATCGGTTCTTTATGATCATACTGTCCAATAATCGAGACAAAAATCGTAAGTGAAAAATCGTAAAGGCATTAAAACATCAATATCAAGAAAACTATAAAAAAATACAATTATTCGGAAAAGTAAATCATTTTTCTCCCTTTTTTTTTTGTTATATCGTTCATTCTATAAAAAAAATTCGCTAAATCAAAAAAGGAAAAATATATATTAGACATTCGTTAAAATGTGGAAGCATAACTTTTATTACTCGAATAATCCAAATATAACATGGCAAGAAACTAATGATAGATATTTTAGGATACTAATTCGCATATATATTTCCAGAAATTGCATTATTTCTGGAAATATCGTTAGATATTTTCACCTTATTTCCAAACATTGTAGTTTTAGGGTTTTTATTGGTTAGGGATTCTCTATATAAAGCACGGGAGCAAAAGTTGAAACCCTGGTGCCGTTTTCTTTTAGATTGACGTTTTTCTACTTTTTTTTTTTGTGTGTGTTTGATATGTGTTTATTCTTTGTATTGCAGACAATCCACGAGGGTTTTGATGTCTGATATGTAATCTTTTGGATGTAGATTGATTTTAGGGGAAGGTTACATTTTTTTTTAATGCAGAATAGATGATACGCGATGAATGAAACTATCAGTTTTCAATGGGATTCCGATGGATTGTATCAAGGAAACAAATTGGTAAATTTCCGTCTCTTTCTTTCGAATATTTTTTTGAACAACCTTTCTTTCGAATATTAAAAGTGTATTCAATCAATGTTAAACGATGAATGAAACTATCAGTGTTCTTGCAATGGGATTCCAATGGGTTGTCGCATGGAAACAAATTAGTAAATTTCTGTCTCTTTCTTTCGACTATTAGAAGTGTACTCAATGAACGGTCGTGCCATCAGAAGAAAAAAAAATCTTTAGCATCAAGAAATGCGTGTTCGACTACTAATATGCTAATATGGCTTCTTATTTCATATTTCATTTCCATAGGGTTCAAGATGCAATCAGTTGGGATTCTCGATATAATTAGGAAGTTGCCTTATCCTGGCTACTATTGCTAAAAATGTTCTCAATCTTCTTGGTTTCTGGGGTTAGCAGAAGTTGCCAGGCCAAGATAACTTTGTGTCTATCACCTGCAAAATTATGTGGCCATCACCTGCGAAAGTATGGAGTGAGTGAAGTGTTGCGTTTTTTGTTCACTGCATAAAAATTTTGTGCAAGCCATTTGGAACATAGCTAGATTGTGCTTGGAGTTGATTGATATTGTTAGGGCATTGTCCGGTCAAACCCACTAGCGTTGGTATGTCAAGCTAGTTGTCAGTTTTAGGTGTCAAAAGTCAATTCTTGATTTAGCCTACTAGAGTTTAGATTTCGGAAATGGGATATAGACAAAGTAGTAGAGACCTTGAAGACGAAGACTGTGAAGACAAAGAAGACATCAATTATTCTTCATCGATAAAAGGTTAGTAGGAGTTATGACTTTATGGATTTTCTTCTATTTCTACTTCATCTATTCTTTCGAAATAGTCGACTACTTTAGTAGTGATAATAGTGATTGGGATCGTATTCTTGCGTAACATGGCCTTGTGTCATGACCAGTGTTTGATCCCACAAATACTGTGAGTCAAGAATGTATGAGACAGATTCGGTGCCATATGTCCATTACAATGGTTTGCTTGCAAACTATTAATTGGATATGGATGAATCTAAAGGAGTGCTCTTGAGCAAAGAGTCCATGGATCACAACTGAGGACGTTTTCACGTCTAAGTTCTGGCTCAGCCCAGTACTTCCAGCGGAATCCAGATTTGACGAAATCTGACAGGCGCACGGTTCACGAACCGGTTTGCGTACCAGACACTCGGAAATTCTCTGAGTTCGAGATGGCTATTTTGTTCACGTACCAGTACGTGAACCTTACTGGTGTCGGATTTAGTGAATATTCTCCTAGAATTTCACCCTGAGTCAAATTCCAAAACTCCTTTATCTCTTAGATGGACTTGTGTAAAACATAAAAACCTAATGTTCCATCTAACGATTCTCAATGAGTCAATAAGATAAGATTATCTCTGGTCTGTTGGATTCTATCTTGAAGTGTTTTAGAGCTAACAAAACACTTGGCAGATAATTCTAAAAAGAATTCCAATTGAGATTAATCTCTTATTACTTGGTTATCAAGTTTAGGGTTTCCCTAACTTGTGGGACAAGTAATTGATTGCTTTATTCCTAAGCAACCTATCTTATTGAGTACTATAAATAGAGGTGTCTACGGACAGATACCGCAAGCATCAAGCATACGTGAAGGTCCTTAGGGAAGATAGCGTAAACTCTTTTCACTTCGGTGAATGCTTGTTGTGGTATAGTCATCCTCTATAGGTTGCAGCTCCTTTGGGAACTCCCTACGACTATAAAGACTTCCTTAGAGAGTTGGGAAACACAGGTAGGAGATTGAAACCATCTTTGGTTGAAATCGGATTAACCTGTAACCTTGGTAACCTGATCACGTTCTTGTCTATTCTAAAGTCCGTCTCTTCTGATATACGGCTATTCAAGAACTGATACGTTACTCAACAAGGTTGGGAAGGTAGCAACGCACGACTGCACTCGGTGTTGTAAGACCTATTTAGCTCCGGTTATACAAGTTCCTTAAGTGGTTCTTCGTGTATAACTGAGGTAGATTCGGATTGGGCATTGCTTACTTGGTTTGCTTGTCAGCCCCGATTCAAGAAGCAGATTTCCGTATGACCTGGATTTAACAATCCGAAGGAAGTCATCTTGTGTATGGTAAACTGAAGAGGACAGTTACACCATACGTCAACAGTTTGGTTTAAACGCCAGTATTGCTGACACAAGCCTTTGACATCGGTCAAAGAAACTCCTAGGCCTGTAACGGACGTCAGCTAGGGGAATCAAGTGTGTGACGATCAGTGGGGATCCAGAGACGTAAGGAAGGCGACAGTAGCCAATTCGCTTGGAGGGCTTGAGTTGGTCTCTGCTACATCTCAGACCGAAGTCTTATAGTAGGCTAGTGTTTGTAGTCAGTTTGTACTGGGCGGTGTTCAAACTGGACGAGGTCCCGAGGTTTTTCTGCAAGGCAGTTTCCTCGTTTAAAATACGTTTGGTGTCTTGTGTGCTTTTACTTTCCGCATTATAACTCTGATTTATAATTAAAGCACCAAGTAGTACGTTATTGCCTAACTGTCGAGATTACTCCGGTTAGAGGTTTGGATATTGATTTTTGAGATCGTCCAGACTTTAACCATAAGACTCAAGAGCCAAAACGAAAAGTTGGTAGTATTTCGGTACCCCTCCTTTTTCAGATATTTCCCACTTGGGAAAGATGGTCTGTTGTTTCTTCTTTGTACAACTTAATTAAGCGTAGATGTTAATAGCGTGCGACAGTTTCAAGGAAGATCAAAACGGGACCTGTGTAACCATTACGAAGGTAATCACATTAATGACCTCAAATACTACATGGTCCATGCAGATTCAGGTAGACAAAGATACTATATAATCTTAATTTCCCTTTGTTTTACTTAGAAATCCAATTACAACTTGACGAAAACCGACTTTTGATACACACTGTACATATA